>JABYQJ010000081.1:0-60314 GCA_022606055.1 Trametes gibbosa | reverse complement strand
GCGCTCTCTATGACTCGCTCCTCCACTGGCTCCGGCAGCGTGGTAGCTGTCGGCTTCGCTTTTGCCGGGAGAACGACCTTGTTCTTCGGGCGTGCTACTGGCGCCTCGTCATCGGAGTCACGATAACGAGCAGGTTTCCGAATGACTCGTCCAGCTCGTATCTCGAGCAGACGACTCTGAGGTAGATCGTCTCCCTCAGGATCTAATCGCGCGTCAGCGTTCACGACGTCGTATTCCGGCGTCGTGTCATGCAAGGAGTCCATCTCGTAGTATCGAGATAGACAGTCCGCGACTTTGTTGAGTCGCCCAGGTACGTAGGTAATATTGTAGTCAAATCTGGCTAGGTATTCGTACCAGCGAATCTGGCGACGATTCGGATTCTTGACCCCTTTCATAAATTCTAAGGCCTTATGGTCAGTTACGATACGTAACTTGCGGCCGAGAAGTTTATCCTCCCATTTCAGGAGTCCTTCCATTATTGCAAGTGTCTCTTGCTCATACGTGTGGTATGCACGCTGAGCACTGGTGAACTTCTTCGATAGAAATCCAGCGGGACGGCATGATTGCCAGTCCTCGCCTTGGCCGTATAAGGCTCCGATTCCAAACAGTGAGGCGTCGCATATGAGCCATATCGGCTCACTGCGGCGCGGGTCTATTGGTCTCAGTATGGGGACCTTGCATGCTAGAGTCTTAATGGACTCGAAGCATTTCTCGTGCAAGGCTCGCCATACGAAAGGTCTATCGTTGTGTACCATCTCCGAAAGCGGAGATGTGTATGCCGATATATCTGGCATGAAATGGGCTAGGTAATTCACTAGTCCCAGAAACCGCTGGACTTCATTGTAAGACTGCGGGGTTCTCCAGTTACGGATACGGCTCATCTTGTCTGTATCGGCGTGCAAGCCGCGGTCATCTATGCGATGACCTAAACAGTCCAGATCCTTAGAATACAAGTCGCATTTCGACTTGCTAAGGAATAGTTGTGCCTTTCGAAGCTCGTTAAATACCAATTTCAGGTGTTTCTCGTGATCTTCGATAGTATCCGAGAAGACGAATATGTCATCGAGGTATACGTGAACGAATCGGCCTATGAATTCACGAAATATCGTGGTCATTAGCCTTTGGAATGTAGAGGGTGCATTTGTGTCGCCCTGCTGCATTACTTCGCTCACGAAGGTTCCGAAAGGAGTGGAAAATGCGGTTTTCCAGATATCCTCCGCTACGATGCGTATTTGCTCGTACGCGTCGGATAAGTCGATCTTCGAACGGTATTTCGCTCGTGCCACGTCCATCCGGATCTGATCTTGATCCGGAAATGGCGTAAGATCATGTACAGTATTGTCATTGCGCTGTCTTGCGTCAATGACGGTTCGGAGTTTGCCATTTTTCTTCGCTACGCATAGTAGCGGAGCGGCTTGTGTGACCGTAGCAGGTCTCCACCAGCCGGCCTTTACATACCGGTTGATCTTCGTAAGAAGCTCATCCTTGATCGCCTCCGCGCATCGCGGCAGATGATACTTGTATAGTTTTTTCTCATCAATCAGCGGAATACGATGATTGATCTCCCTATACGGGGGTAGGGTCTCAGGCGCAGGACGCATTATGTCCTCCGTCTCTTTATACCACCGTTCTCGGAGCCTATTCAGCTCTTCTTCTGATTCATCTATGACAAATCCGACGTGTGTCCGTCGGATTATTTCATCCTCCAGTTGCTCTTTCGCTATCTGGTCGAGCATCTCGTGGATGCCGAATGGGTCTTTGCCATAGTTGTTGACCAATTTCGGTCTCGATTGTGAGTGTACGGTAGGTACACTACGTTCTCGTATGTCGGGAACAGCAGCATTCGCTGCCCGACCTTGATGTCGTACCGGAGTTACGACGGTTTCGCCGTCGTTCCCTCCCCCTTCCGGTGACATACTAGTCATCGCGTAGCGGGTTTGGGGAGGCTCCACCTTGGTGGATTCCACTACGCTGTGCTAATACGCCGCACGCTGGCTGGCGTATTTGCCTCCTTCAATGAATAACGGGATCTCCTTCCCATTCATCACTACTCGGTTCTTCGCGAAGTCGAGAACAACGCCATATTGACGACAGAATACGGTGCCTAATATGGCATCGTATTTGTCAATATCCACGACGTCGAAATAATGCGTTTCGCATATATTTCCGAGCGTTATTGACGCTTGAGCCCCGAAGTTTATCTTCGTGCGGCTGCCTTTGGTGCCCAACTGTAGGCCCATTGGCTCCTTCAAGTCGATACGACTTGCCTTGCACAAATATGCGAACTCCGGAGTGATAGAGTCCGTGGTGCATCCGGAGTCAAAGAGCACTAAGCCCTTGACTCCGTTGATCGGGAGCTCGGCACATAACGTGCGTTGCGTATCCAGCGTACGTGCTGGTTGTGCCTGCGGATCCTCGATGCGCCGTACTTTGGCGTCATACATCCACGCATGTCTCGCAGCACGGTCTTGCCCTACTGCCATGCTGTGGATGTGTATCGTATCCGATACTTCATCGGTCAAAGGTTCTATGCGCATTCCTGCGAACTCCAATTGATCGTAGTGATCATTGGTGTCGAACACTTCTTCGTGCTCTGATTCATACTGAGATCCTCCCCAGCCATATTCTGACTGAGGATAATCCCCTACGACTTGCAGGTCGGTTTCGTCCTCTACTAGAGCTTCATCCTCCTCCGGTTCGGGTACATGGTCATCAGCCACGCCGACTTGCTCGTCGTGCGCGGCCTGTTCATGGTCGGACGTATCGTCCAATACTCGTTGAGCAAACATGCGAGGACCGGAGTGGTCGCGTTTGCCCGCATTCGGACAGACTGGATCGGACGCGAAATGTCCGATCTGTCCACACGAATAGCAAGTCTGCGCTGCTTTGGTGGCGGCCTGCTTTCCGTTGGGACGATTGTTCGGGTGAGGCACGTTACGTGTCTTGTCCCCAGACGGACCTCCGGTGCGAGGCCGTCCTTGTTTGGCAGGCTTAGCCGCGTAGTGCGCAGGCCGTGAGACCGACGTAGGTTGCGTCGGTTTACTCGGAGGAGCAGTTTGCTTCCTCCGAGTGGAGAAGTCCTTCGTAGGGCGCGTCACCGTAGTTGAAGCGACCGTATTATGGCCTTCACGGGCACGCCTGCGCATCTGCATAGCGCGCGTATTCTGCTCGATATCCAGAGCAGCATGGTACAGGTCGATCAAGGTATTGTATTTAACGGATAAGCCGTTAACTACCGCTATCACATGCTCGAAACTCTCGGGCAATGCGTCAAGGAACTTGGTCCTCATCTGGTATCGTGAAGGGCGCTCCCACATCCTGTCGGATATGTATAGTAGCCGTTCATACAGAGCGGCTACTCCTCCCTTGCTAGCGTCGTATTTCAGACGTTCAAATTGCTGGGCCGCGTAGAGATAATTATCCCGATGGATAAACCGGCGGAACAGCCCGATTACGGCCTCGGAGAAGAGCCAATTTCTCTTCTCGCGAGAAGTGGACTGCACCGTGTTGTAAAACCACAGCGCCGCCTCGTCCGTGAGACTCGAGCTGAGCAGACGTAACCTGTCTGCATCCATGCTATCTCCGGTGATGCGGAGAGTATGGAAATACTCCAGTAGCCCGCGGAGCCACAGCTCGAACTCGTCCAGATTGTCTTTGCCGTCGTACGATTTCGGCGGCGGCAACTTGGACATCTTGAGATAGGCTGGGGGAGGAGAGGTAGCCTCCTCGCTTACCATCTCCTCAATCATGTCCAGTAATCGCTGGACGCCAAAACTGTCTCGCGCGATAGGACTGGGACCCGTATACGCCAACTCGGGTACATCATGTGCCGTGTTGGCATCGCGCTCATTATCGGGGCGGGCGTAGAGCATCCCGCCCATGGCTGATGGGGCCATCGACCGACGAGGTCGTAGTCCTGGCATTGCAGGAGGAAGTGTAGGGCCCGTAACTCCCGCGGCATTCAGGCCTCTGGTAAGAGGCGCGGCCGCGTCTGGCCAGGCGTTCGCCCTGGATATGGAACCGTAACGCGGTTCCTCCGGGTCGAACACTACGTTCCTGCGAGGCATCGCATTCGATGCTCCGCCTTGACCGATAGGTCTCGGTGTCGACTCAAACACCGGCTGCGAACGTCTACGTTCTATGTCGGATTCACTGAGTCCAGCCCTCTTCAGTCGTTCGCGCCGGCCGGCTTCCCACCGACGCTGTTCGTCCATTTCCGCCTCGAGATCGGGGGCTGACTCGTATCCGAGTAGCTCGTCTTCGACCTCGTGTTCGTCGCCAGCAGCTTCACCTGCTGGCAGCTCGACATCGCTGTCCATTTCGGACCTATTCGGTCCATGCCCGTCGGATCCATGTAATATGGTCAGGCCTGTAATGTGGCCAGCCAGCTCGTCTTCTGCGTCCAATATCTGGTTCCGTAATTCGCGGAACCGGGTTGCAGACCGCTGCAGTGCGCTGAGCAGCTCGAGCGAGGTTGATGGGGCAATGGAGTCGCGACGATGTCGGTCGCGAACGCCTTGCCAACGTTTGCTGACCTTCGCTAGACCTTTCGAGTCTATCGACAGCTGGGAACTCCTACTTGCTGACCTCGGCAATTGACTCGCCGCTGGCCGCGGCGATTCCGGTTCTCGTACTGAGCCAACCACGATACTACGTGGTTGGCTGACATATTCCAACGACGGGGAATCCGCGCGCATAGACGGCGGGCCTGTCCGAGTCACTGGAGGGGGCATAACACTCGTATGCGAGTGAGCTCTTGACGGCGCACGAGAAACGTTCGCTGCGGGGCGTACGGTCGTCCCGACCGGCACGTTTACATTCTCGGAACGCGAAGTTACGTTCCGAGTCCGTCGCGCGCCCGCATGCGGGTGTGAGTACACTGGCACGGGGGGGGTGTTGCGACGTGGCACGCCAGCACCGATATCAGTGCGTGGCGGGAGGGAAGAAGCCCGCGGGGGGGAATTAGGCCTACTCGGCCGCTTGCTTCCGGAACCTGGCGCGGATTCTTCCATTTGGAAGGATGTCGAGTTGTTTATGGCAGATGTTGTTGATGATTGATGACGTGGTAACGTCGAGCCCCAAATATGGGCGTGTAAGTATCACGAAGAGTAAAAAAGTGTAAAAATGACGGGGTAGGTGCCTTACTGGGCTCCTATCCCTTGGGTACTCTGGTCCGGGCTCGTATTTGGGCTCGGCGTACTCGTAGGGATGGTGGAGGGTAGTAAGGACTTACCCTCCACCAGGCGCCCGAGTTCCGAACACTCGGGACACCGTACGCGGTGGCATTACATACATGCGGCTATCCGCGCGCTAATATGCGCGCGTGTACGTATTGTCCGATTCCGTATATTTTAGTTGTGCGTTTCGCACAACTAAAGGATCCTGTAGGAGCGCAGGATACGCGCTCCTTACAGGCTACTACATAGCTTACCCCTGGCCCTGGCCCCATGGGTCTCGATCTCCATGGACTTTGTCGGTCCATTTCCATTGTCACACGGATACGACTACGTATGGGTAGTCGTATGCCGCATGACGTCTATGGTACACCTAATACCTGTACGAACGACCGACACGGCCGCGGAACTATCTCTCGTATATCTGCGAGAGGTAGTACGACTCCACGGGTTGCCTGAATCTATCGTATCTGATAGAGACAGCAAGTTCACGTCGAAGTTCTGGCGTGAGCTTCATAGACTCATGGGCGCGAAGCTGCTCATGTCCACTTCTTTCCACCCGCAAACGGATGGACTGAGTGAGCGAACTATTCGTTCAATTACTCAGATTCTCCGTGCTATAGTATCGCCCAATCAACTCGATTGGTACGAGAAACTACCCTTGGCAGAATTCGCATTGAATTCTGCCGCCAGCTCTACTACTGGGTTTGCCCCGTTCGAATTGAACTATGGGTATTTACCTCGGCCGATGAGTGGAATCAGAACGGAAACTCCGTTCGCGGGAGTACGCGAGTTCGCACAGCGAGCTCGTGCTAATCTTGAGATAGCGCACGATGCCATAATCGACGCTCGCGTGTCTCAAACCTACCATGCGAATAAGCATAGGCAGGAGGAACCTGAGTTCCAGATTGGAGACTTAGTCTATCTCTCGACTAAGAACCTAACCGTGCCCAAAGGTCGAGCACGCAAGCTCGTGCCTAAGTACATCGGGCCATACAAGATTTTGGAGTGCATACCTCGCACTTCCAACTATGTATTGGACCTACCCTCGGAATTACGAGAGCGGCGAATACATCCCAAATTCCATGTCTCCCTACTTAGGAGACATGAAGCCAACGACGATGCGGTATTCCCGCATCGCGATGCCCAAGCCTTCTACGACTTCGGGCTCAGCGACGACGCTGAATGGTTGGTCGACGAGATAGTCGGCCACGAGTGGCAAGGCGCCAGATGTCGGTTTCACGTACGGTGGACCCAGGGCGACCATACTTGGGAGCCGTATGAGAGTTGTAAAGATCTCGCAGCGTTGGACGAGTATTGTACGCTCATGGGAGTCAGCTCATGGCGAGCCTTACCCCGGAAACCAGCCGCACACTAATACGTGTGCGGTGGGGAGTAGCTACGCCGATACGGCGAGTGTAGCCAGTGCGGCGTCAAAGGAGAAAAGGACTTGTGCGTCCGGCGTTGAAGGCGCGAGCACAGCCACCTGCTAGCAAGCGCTCGCACACAGTCACATGTACTACGCGCGACGCGTCGCGTAATTACAGCTCAGAGTCGAGCTCAGCCAGCGCTTAGCGTGGCTCCGCGACCCTGCGACTGGCAAATTGCCAGCTCGCGCTTGCCTAACTTCACACTCGCCTCTCTAGCTTTCAATACGACTCGCCCACTCGCCCACTCGCCCTCAACACTCGCACCACCGCCATGAACCCCGACCAATCCCAGCCGCCTCACGCGCCCCTCAATACACCCCCGAGCGCCACTACCGAAATGGTAGTGGACCGCCCAGTACCCCCCTCTACCGCCATGCCACCAAACGTGGCCTTCCCGGATCCTGCCGCCCCAGCCGTGCATCAGCAAGTAGCTGGGTATCCTGCGCCGTATCCGGCCCAGTACCAGTACGGCGGTGCCCCAACGCAGACACCGCCTACGAATCAATATCCGCAGCCGGGATACGGCTACGCGTACCCGCCCGCGTACCCTCAAGCACACGGGGCGTCGGTCTCAGCGTTTGCTCCGCCCCAAAATCAGGTCGCTCCCATGGGCGTAATGCCAGGGATGCCGCCCATCATGCCACTGAGCATGAACCTGGCCTGGGGACCGGTAGCAGAGCATCCGCTCCTCGTCGCGCATACGACGGGCTGCGTGATCTGCGCCGAGTTCATCCGCCATCTTCGGGGCGCGCAGTCGGAGCCATCGCTGCGCGAAGCTCAAATGAGCGTGCAAGCTCAGCTTCAAGCCCGGTTCTGGCAGTACTTCGAGGAGCATAGTCGCTCCAAGGAGGGAGGGGACGCCGCGGAGAACGAGTGGCGTATAGCCGAACTGCAAGAGCAGTTGAAGGAGGCACGGCGGCTCGCAGATGAGCGTCGTGAGACGATGGAGCGGTACCGTCGCGAGCGCAACGACGAGCGCGAGCGGTACGACGATCTGCAAGACGAGAAGGATCGACTCCAGCAGCAGCTGGAGGATATGAAGAAACAACAGGAGTCTCGAGCAGAAACTGCTCGTTACCAACCTTACAGCCGTCCCAACGAGGACAGGACGGTGCGGCGCGGGGATAGGCGCGAGGACATGTCGTCCCGCTTTCCCCCGCCAATATCAGCAGGGGACGTTCGTGGATTTGACATGTTCCGACAAGGATCGTCTACCACGACTCGGCCGACGCAGACGTCGCCCGAGACCCAAAGAATCGAGCCGCCGCGGGAAGAGCCGGCCCCGCACCCCATGGTCGACTACGACTTCTCGTCGGAAGACGAGGCTACGTTCGACGCCAAACGGGCGCGGCGTATTTCGAGTCGGCAAGTGATGCGGAACGCGCGTCGAGGAGTACCAGCTCCTCCGCGCCCGGGCACGATGACGTGGACAGGCACGACTGCCGCCTCTCATCAGTCGCTCATCCCCAACTGGCCCCACGACGAGTTAGCCGCACCGGCGAACTCGGACCCCAAGCTCACCAACCATTGGTACGACTTCGTGCCAATGACTCAAGAGGAGGCCCGGCAAATCTTGGATGCCTCGCACACTGACATGGGTCAGGCGCGGCATCGCATACAACATCTGCTGGCGCAGGTCAACGCCAACCCCGCACTGACCAGCGTGCGGGGATTACAAGTCTTGGTGAGCAGCTGGCGGAACCCCGACCGAGCTGGTCCCTCGGGTGGCCCATCCAATCGGACAGGTCCCACCGTAGACCAGCCCCACCCGGCTGCATATACGCCGCCGGGGTTAATCCCTACAAGCACGGCGCATCTGCCGATGCCCACCACCCGCAACGACCGCCCGATTGCAGGACGGCCGTATCGCTCCAAGCAGCAGCCGCACGTGAAGCTCGCGCAGCCACGGCTGGACTCCACCGCGAAGGAGCTTCGCGAGTGGATGAAGAACTACCCGTCGTCTCGTCCGTCGTGGATGACGGTCGCCCCCGACGGTCGGCCGCAACTGGTCCACGTCGAGTTCCACCAGATGGGTCGCCGCGCTTTGACGCGCCGTGTAACCCCGTCTGAACGCGGACGGTGGCTCTCGCTGACGAACGTATTGTTCTCAGTGCCGGGCCTGTACCGTCATATCATTCTGACGGGACAGTACCCTGTCAGCCCCGAGAGCACCACGCAGGCATATCCCGGCAGCTTCGCAGAGGACGCGCTGTCCCTGTTTCACGTCGCACTCTGGTACGCCCGACTAGGCGTCACCATCGAGTGGGCAGACGAGCACCGCGACGCGGCCGCGCGATCCCGCGCCGCTCGCGAAGGAATCACTCCCGGGGAACCTATCACGGCTCTCCCCGGCTTACACTCTGTATCGGAGGTGGTCAATGTACCCCCTCCCCAATCCCTAAACATAGCGGCGACACCCACGTCGACCGCTACCAACGAGGCTCCGGCCGCTAACCCCGCTCCTCCCCCTCCAGCTCACGCGTCGAACGACAACATGGAGGTCGAGGAGGGCGAGGCTACGCCCACCACCATGGCCCCGGTCACCGAAATGGGTGACGCAGGGGCTCGTCAAGAGACTCAAGGAGAGCCGGGAGGCGATGCTCCCCCTCCTTACGACAATGCTACGTCCATGGCGTCGTGAACCTATGTGGTTCACCGCCCATGATACTATCACCGCGCAGGTGCCTGCCCCACCTGCGTCGACTACTATTGGCTAATCAACAATCATAACCCCACCGAAATTGGTGGACGAGTATATTATCGGGCATGCCGCCTCTTACCGTCAGCCTCGTCGAGCACGGTTCGTACACCCAGACGCAGGGTCACCTATCGGTGACCCCTACCATGAACCGTCGGACGCCACGACGACTTCTGTGTATCATAGGCGTAATGGCCACTGCTATTTGTGGCCCTCAAAAAATATATACTATTTATATTCTTTACTATACATCTGTAGACCTGGGATCAGGTCTAGTGGGGGAGAGTGTAAGGAGCGCGTATCCTGCGCTCCTACAGGATCCTTTAGTTGTGCGAAACGCACAACTAAAATATACGGAATCGGACAATACGTACACGCGCGCATATTAGCGCGCGGATAGCCGCATGTATGTAATGCCACCGCGTACGGTGTCCCGAGTGTTCGGAACTCGGGCGCCTGGTGGAGGGTAAGTCCTTACTACCCTCCACCATCCCTACGAGTACGCCGAGCCCAAATACGAGCCCGGACCAGAGTACCCAAGGGATAGGAGCCCAGTAAGGCACCTACCCCGTCATTCTTACACAGTCCGTCCCGTCAAAAATCCGCACCATCCTCCTCTTCCACGGCATTGAGTGCCAGCTCTGGTTCTTCATCGGCTTCGTTTGCTGATTCTTTGTCTTCTTGTTCGACTACTCGAGTCTTCGCATCTGGTCGCTTCTTCTGGGGGCAGTTGGCTGCGCGATGACCGGGTTCGCGGCAGAAGAAACACTTGTTCTGCTTCATTAGTTCGCGTCTGGTCTTGTCATCGAGTCGGCCACTTGTGACTGCCTTCAGGGAGGGGTCGGCGGGTTTGAAACGAGTAGTGCTGCGCGTGACGCGTCCTTGGGCACGATCGACTTCTCGGTTGAGCAAGTATGCCTTGTTGAGCTGGATGGCCGTTTCCATCCACTGGTCCATGGTCGTCGGCTGGGGGTATACCAGTGCCATCTTGTCACGGAGGAACCCTGGTAATTTGGACCGGTACCAGGCCACCTGGGCCGAGTCTTCGTAGATTCCGCCTTTGACGAACAGGCGTAGAATCTTGGCATTGAAGTGGTCCATAGGTTCCTTTGGATTGTAACGAAGTGAGCCGAGTTGGACAGCTGCGGTCTGAGCAGGATCTTGTTCCCCGAAGACGAGCAGGAAGTCGCGCCTGAAGTCCTTCCACGTTCCAAAGCCTTGTTCGACACCCTCAACTGTGAGTTGGGCTGTGTCGACCTTGGCTTCTGCCCACCATCGGGCGTCTCCTCTGATGTAGGAGAGGGCAGTGACTATCTTAGAAGAGTCGGTGGGGTAGTCGCTCGGGCGGCTGCAGAACAGGAGATAGAGGTCCGCAAGGAACTCATTTGCTTTGTGTCGTTCGCCCGTGAAACTGTCGGGTTCCTTGATCTTGCTCTTGTATCCTCGTCCGTCGTCCTGCCTGGGTGCATTGGTGCCTCTTGGGGGGCCTCTGCCACCTCCTCCACCGCCTCCTCCACCGTCGCCTCCTCCGTCGTCTCCTCCGTCATCTCCTCCCCCTTCAGCACCTCCTCCTCCTCCTCCTGAGGGTTTGTATCCTCCCACTGCTGTGCGGAAGGCTGTGGCCGTACTGATGAAGGGTCCTTGAGAGGCAGACAGGGCGGTGGTCGGTCGTGTAGTGGTTGTGGACATAGCTCGCTGTCCTGGTTCTGGGTCTCTTGGTAGTTGTTGAGCTGGGATGATTGTTGAAATAGGGGAGGATTCGCGATTACTCGTTGGTACAGTAGCCAGTACTGTTTCGTCGTCTGACGATTCTGGTTCTGGGATCTTAGGAGGTGGCGTTCGAGCCCGCTCCTTTCCTTTGCTGGCTAATGGGATTTGAAGCCCAAGTCCTATAGGCGTAACGGGTGACCTTGTTTTGACGAAGGTTTCTCCTGAGCCGGTAGTGACAGGGTCTTTGGGAGTCGGAACGAAACGGTTGCCTTCGGCTTTCTTAGCTCTGGTCTTGAGTCGATTTGGGCACGGTTGGTACTTGCAGATCGCAAATACTTCTGAGTAGTTGATGTGGTTGTCCTTTCGAGTGATTGCGTTGTAGTAGTGGGGCCGGTTGTAACAGTCGAGATTGTCTCCCATGCACTGCTCCTAATTGCCGTGGGCGTGGTAGTGAGGGGGAATGTACGTAGTCCACTCGTTGACCAGGTGTCGTGCGGCAATGAGGTTGTGGAATCTTAAGGCAATGATGTGAATGTCGGGAGATCCGAGGCTGGTGACTGATATGAGCTGTCGAAGGCCTTCAGAGGTGTGTTCCAACCACTCTTCAAAGGTAAGAGGACGGTTCGGGTCGTCCACCGGAGGGTAAGGAGGGTCGTTCCGAAGTACACGGAGGGCCTGTGCCAGGTGCCAGGTGGTGTCGTTCAAGTGTCGAAGAGCAGGTGGTGGAATTGCCTCGGTGTACCGACTAGCTTCGTGCAGTGCGCGCGCAAAGTTATGTCCTTGAAGGAGCTGGAGGTAGAATCGTTCTACTGGGTGGACTTGTTCCGGAGTGGGGGGGTCAGGTATGGTTTTGTTCGAACCTCCACCTGATACTGATCGTTCGTTGTCGGCATGTTCGTCAGAGCTGTTCTGAACCTGAAGTGGGTTCCAGAACTCGTGTTCTTCTTCAGGGGTACGGTGTCCAGGAATCCGTGAAGGTCGGGTAGGTGATTTAGGCAGTTCTCCTTCGGAAGAACTGTCTTCCAAGATAGGGAAATGATTCTGGACTGGGTTCCTGATTCTGTTGAGCAAGGCAGGAAGCCTTCTGGTTACTCGATGCAGAGAGGTGTTCCTTGCACCGCTGCTAGGTGAGGAATCTTGAGCTTCAATCTAGTGTTATGCTTCAGTTCTCTGTTAGTGGCTATCGAGCGCACCATTAGAACTGGAAGCCAGGTTGGGTGAAGGGGAGAGGTTCAGACAAGGAGTTCAGGGGGTGAAACAGGAGATTGAAGCTGGGGCTCTACCCTGAGCCCCCTGGTCTTATATACATGTGGGGTGGAGTCATATCCAGTATGACTCACCATGGGTCTGAGTCACTATGAGTCCATATGAGTCACTACTAGTCAAGGACGAGTCAGAACAAGTCAGCATGAGTCACCACGCCCCCGGAGCCTACATGAGTCAGAATGAGTCTGCTACCAGTAACCAGCCAATTGTAACAGGGAGAGCGATAATGGGCTGCTTGTGTGAACGCCAGCTGATAGCGCCACCGGTGAAGAGAAATACGTAACCGGAGATAGAGTGACGGTGAGCCTGCGACGCCCAGTCGGCATCGGTGTAGCCGATAAGGCCCTCTGAAGTTGAGCCGAGGTTGAGGACATGGTCGCGAGTGCCTTTGAGGTAGCGCAGAACACGCTTTGCGGCCTCCCAGTGAGTCGTAGCAGGATCGGACATGAAGCGAGCGAGAGTGGACGTGGCAAATGCGATGTCCGGGCGAGTACTGGTGGCGGCATACATGAGCGAGCCAACTAGTTGAGCGTAAGGCTTGTCACGCATGGCTGAACGTTCGTTGTTATTCAGCGAGAAGTCGAACAGGTTTGTATGGGGGTCGAGTGGGATAGAAAGCGGGTGTGCGTCGACCATGTTGAAGCGCGAGAGGAGCGTGTCGATGTACGCGCCTTGAGAAAGCGAAATGGTGTAAGCAGAGCGGTCACAACAGATTTTGTACCCGAGGAGCCAGCGTATTTCTCCGAGGTCGACGATCTCGTATCGTTGGGCAAGTTGCTGCTTCAGCGCAGCCATGAGTGAGACGCTGTTGGTGACGAGGGTGCAGTCATTGACGTGGATGACAATAATGATGATAATGTTGTTGAGAACGAGGTGGAACACGCCAGGGTCGTAGTCGCTTTGAGTGAGGCCGATCTCGTCCATGAGTGCGCAAACGACGCGGTACCACAGAAGTCTGGCCTGTTTGAGTCCGTACAGTGCTTTCTGAAGTCGCCAGACATGGTGTTCCTTGCCAGGGACCTTGTAGCCAGGTGGCTGTCGCATGTAAATTGTTTCGTCAAGGTTGCCGTTGAGGTACGCATTTTTGAAGTCAATTTGGTGGATCTCCCAGTCGTTGGCAGCAGCGAGAGCAAGAACGAGGCGGAAAGAAGATGCACGAGTGGTAGGTGAAGCAGTGAGCGTGTAGTCAATCCTGTAGACCTGAGAGAAGCCCTGAGCGCAGAGGCGTGCCTTGAATTTGACCACCTCGTTGTGCTCGTTGCGCTTCTTTCGCATTGACCAGACGGCACCAATGACATTGACGTTATGTGGCCGTGGGACGAGGACATACGTCTTCATCTTCCTGATGCGACCAATTTCGTCGTCCATAGCTGCATTCCACTCGTTTCGCTCGGGCCCGGCCATCGCCTGACAGTATGATGGCTCGTCTTCCGAGCTCATTGCAGCGAATGCGAAGAGTATTGCGTCGTTGTTGATTTCGCCGTAGGGCAGCTCGTCCTCGTTTGCTTTGACGGTCTCATACTCCCAGGTCTCTGCAGCGAGCCGTGCGTCCTCGTTGAGTATCGTTCTGGGTACGCGCTGTGCACCACGGCCTCCTGTTGTACCAATGCCGGCTTGAAGATCGCATATCCATGCAGATGGCTTGCGGACACGTTGTGGATGACCTTCGGGCTCAGGCTCGGGTGCTGGGGCGGGCGCATTCTGCTCGACAACATGCTCGAGCGATGGCTGTGTGTTAGACGACGAGGGTGTTGATGAAGAGGAAGAGGGGGCAACAGAGATGCGGGAGATGGTGGATGTGGATACAGATGGGGAGGGTGTTGATGAGCGAGTGCTGTGAGCGGTGGAGGCAGGGTCAGGGCTAGTAGCGGGCGTGTTCGGGACGTCACCAGATACCAGCTCCCCCTCGGACTGAACACGAACACTTGCGGTTGCATGCTGTTCCGGTGGGAAGCGCACGTCTCGCTCCACAGAGATGGTGCGGCGTTCCGGCCAGTATATCTTGTGTCCCTTGCTCTCCAGGCTGTATCCGACCCATTGGCCGGGTTTCGACTTAGGATCAAGCTTCCCGATGTTCTGTTGTAGCACCTAGCACGTAGCGCCAAAGCGAGGGAGGTGTGCAAGGTCCGGCTTGCTGCCGGTGGCGAGCTCGTATGGGGTGCGACCAGGTGTGTTTGCGGAGGTTGTGCGGTTGCGTAGCCAGGTCGCGTGCAAGACGGCTTTGCTCCACAGGGATTTGGGAAGTTGCGCGTCGAGGAGAAGAGCTCGTGCGTGCTCGAGGAGCGTACAATTGAGACGTTCAGCTTTGCCATTTTGCTGAGGCGAGTCGTGGACGGTGAGTCGACGGCTGGTGCTGTGGCTCTTGAGGTGCTCAACGAAGGTGTTGCTCATATATTCACCGCCGTGGTCGCTTTGGATTGTCTTGATCTCAGTGACACCGCGATGCGACTTAGTCCACGCCTTGTATGCCTGGTACGTCTTCAGAGCTTCGTCCTTGGTCCGTATGAGCGAGACGAAGGCCTCGTCGGTGTGGTCATCGAGGAATGTAATAAAATATTCCTTTCCATTCCATGAGCGTACCTGCACCTTGCCCCACACGTCCGTATGAACGCGTTCTCCGTACCGTTCTGCACGCGGACTCAATTGCTCCTTGGGGAAAGGCTCGCGAGTTTGTTTGGCCTGTACGCAGACTTCGCAGAAGTCCACCTCCGCTGCGTCGAGATCGATGCCGGTGACGACTCCTTCCGAGACCATCTTCCGGAGTGTCGGGGGATAGGCGTGACCCATGCGTCGGTGGAACTCGAGCTGCAACATAGCTGTGGTGGCGTGTTCAGCCGCTCGCGCAGCGCTGCTTGGTTTGATGCCTGACAAGGGGTACAGTCCACTGCGCTCAGTGATGACGGGGAGTGCGGTCCCGGCGGGCGTTGCGATGTGACATCCATCTCGCTCGAAGTGGACCTGAAAGCCATGCTTGACCAGCTGACTGATGGAGGTGAGGGCGATAGGCATGGACGGTGCGTAGAGGACATGGTGCAGCACGAAGCTGATAATGTGTCTGCCATGTTGAACGGCGACGCGCACGTCTCCCTCGCCTGTTGCGTGAAACACACGACCATCAGCGGAGTTGATGGGGATGGGGGAAATAGAGCGAAAAGCAGTGAAGTTGTTGCGGTGAGGGTCAAAGTGGCGAGATGCGCCCGAGTCGACGAGGCGTGTGTATGGCGTGGGCTTCAGCGGGCTTGCCGATACTTTCACAAAGTCGGTGGCGACTAGACATGCCGATTCGTCCCAGAATGTTGCGTCGACGAGGGTCTGCGGCATGGTGTTGCTCGTGACTGGCGCGGAGATGACGGCGACCTTTGTGGCTTCATTTGCGTCCTCTCTCGCCTTCCCCTTGTTGTCTCGCTTCTTCCTCCCTCGACACTTTGGCCCTTGACCCTCCTTGCCGCCGCCCTTGCTCCAGCACTCCGCCTTTGTGTGACCTTCCTTGTTGCAATTGAAACACTTGATCCCTCGTGCAGCGAGCGCGGACGCCTGTGGTTCGCCGTCTAGAGCGTGCTCGTCCCGTGCGATGCTGTTGATCGCGCTGAGTAGAGCCATCGAGGTGACCGAGACATTTGAGGCTTGCACTGAAGCGAGGATAGTGCGGATAGCGGGGTGGTATGAGATCGGTAGGAGAGCGAGGATGTACACCTTGTACTGGTCGTCGGAGAGAGTGCCTCCGGTGGTTGCGTACTCGGAGCGAAGCTTGGCGAGCTGAGTGAGGGTGGGGCGCGGATCCGTGCCTTTGTCGCACTTGAGGCGCTGGATCTGCTGGAGGATCCCGACTTGCACGAAGTCACCCTGGTTGTTGTAGCGCGTCGTGACGACTAGCCACATGTCGGTCGCGCGTGCGAGGGGTGCGATTTTGAGCTTGAGGGACTCCGGGAGCGTTTGGAAGAGAAGGGACTTGATGGTCGCATGGTTTGCTGACCATTTGTCGAGTGCAGTCTCGTACCGTTCGTCGGCTTCCGAATCGACCCCGTAGGCGGTTGTTGGCTGCGGTTGATGTTCTCTACCCTCTAGGTACCTTCGGAGACCTTTTGCGTACACGACCGTGAGGAACTGGGCCTTGTAAAGTACCCAATTTGTCCTATCTTCGATCAAGAGCAGGATCTTGGTGATCGACAAGAATGTCGAGTCCGAGGAGTTTGAGGGGAGTTCAGGGGTGATATGATGGATGTCTGCCATGGTTTAGAGAGCCGCAGGGCTCATAACCTGTTAACGAAGTGTAGCCGACAGTGGGAGGGTGCACTAAACAAGAGCGGTGCTTCAGTATATGGAGAACTCATATTGTCATAGTCATGTACCTAAACAAGAGCTACATAGATGTCAGCATAAGGCATACACGGGCGGTGGGAATAGAAGGCTCACCGGTGCTTCAGTATATGGAGAACTGAAGCACCGGGGACGACGCGACGAGCGAGGTATGTGCGGAAACATGAGGCGAATGCGTGGGGGAACGGAGACGGCCGAGGACGCGGGCGGTAAGCGCCCGCATCAGGACTTGTAAGTTAATACGGGGCTGCGACAGAGGTCAGCTCAGGAACAAAAATTTGTGGCGGACGCCGCAAGTGTCCAACATCAAATCCTACTAGATAAATTCCGATGTGAGCGCGGGTTTAACATCTATCCGTTACCGCTGCACTGGGGAGACGAGCGGCGATACTTAGGGTTGTGTCGCATATCTCTACTGTGGCTCCGATCGCTAACACAGAGAAGGTTGCGTTGAAAACGCTCGGCCGTATCTTTATACCGCTCCTTTATACCCCCAAAATGTTTTGCAACATAGCACATACATGGCCTGGAAGAATACAAAGAGCTACTGTACCCGTGGGGCAACCTCCCGCCTGTCAGTATGAACAGTGATCTTGTGTTGTGTTTGGCGCTAACGAGCGAGCTCGCGCGGCGCGCGCGCTATCGCGCGCATCTCTCGGGATCGCGCGGATGGTGGCGCACAGGCCCTTTATGTACGCAGCCCGCCCGCTTACGCACGCCTTACGCGTTTGCTCTCTCTCCCATTCACTATCGTCGCTCCTTTCGCGCTGCAAACGCCCCCGTTCGCTCTCCTTCCTGTCGCCGCTCGTTGTTCTACTTCGCGCCCTTAGACGCCGAACAAGCGCCCGCGAACGTGAATCTCCACATCTTGCAGGTGACGCCGTCAAGACACTAAATGCTCAGTGTACCGTTCCCGGTGGCGTATAAATGCGAGGTAGTACGTGTAGAAGCTGCGCTGTGTTTGTGAATTGTTGGAATGGGGTTCATGAGCTTCGCACTGAAGAGAGCGGCTGTCCGACATTGCAGACGCCCAACCTCTTTCTAAGGTGTACCATCATGTGCATGCGACCGACTCCGATCGGAGCCACAGTCTTTCTCTGTCAGAGATATGTGACACAAGGATGGGTCATCTGTCAAGGTGACACTCCCACCCACTGATCCAGAGATGTGGCTGAATTCAGCGGGAACATATGAGTACTGCTCATCATGAACGCTGCGCGCTGTCATCCCCGCTACAAGGTCCACATTCCTTTGATCAATGAACATCGCCGGCGAAGGTCCGCATGCCCTTCAGAACATCATCGCGGTTGAGAACAGAAAGTACGGAGCTCCGCAAACATTCTTCCTTGGGACGGCACGAGAAACTGACCACCCCGGCTTTGTAGTGTCCAGGGAGCTTATGGTGCCACGGTCGCAGCGGGTAAGCACGTCGAAAACACTCATTAGAGTCCCACCGGTCCGGTGCATTTCAGCGCTCCTCTTCTGGCATTATCTCCTCACCCTGGACAAGGAAGTCGCGTACTTCTGGAAACGGGGCTTCGCCGGCGGTACCGTTCTCTTTTTCGCCAATCGCTACCTTACCCTAGCCTATTCAATCCACAATGCGTTTCTGGGGCCGTTCATACCCTCCGGACCGGTGCGTATATCCGAGATTTATCTTCCTGTTACACACGCGCTAACGGAACATATTGCACGCTCACAGAGGTGATCTCTTCACGCTCGTGATGGCTGTCGGCGCCACTAACGTTGTGGACATGTCAATGATACCAGCTGCACCGTATCTGAGCATCTCCTCTACTTTGAGTCGCTCTTTCAATGCTCGCAATATCTTGTCTGGGGAGGTGCGCACAATGCCCCTCTGTTCAGTCTAATTTTGGAAGCCCCTTATCTTCGGAGCAGCGTTCTCTGCACTTCGGTTCTACGCATTGCGGAGCCATGGGCAACTCTTGTCTTCGTTCTCTCTATTGCTCCCTTTGGCGTCGAATTTGTCAGTGACCTTACCCTCAAACAGTCAGAAAAATTTTGACCGGGATTCGCAAATTGCACAGTTCAAATTCGGGTTCATTGATATCGTATTTGATCCACTCCTAGGATGTGTCGACAAAGGCAGCGAATCTCGGCAAATGTCACTTACGTGAGAATGGTGATATAACCACTGTCTAACTCATCCTGATTCTCCTTTGTAGTTGTCAGTGTCCGATTTGGTATAGAACAATCGTTCGGGTATTGACAATCACGCTAGTATCTCTCGTAGCCCGTATATGCCTGATTATAGGCGACGTCGCGGTACTTGTGGCCACTTGGGTGGCAACGAAAGACTCTCGCAGTGAAGATGTGCTTCACGGCTTTGGCAGGACGACAACACTCTCGGAGGTCATTTTCAAGACGGGTGAGTGCATATGTTATGTTACATCATGTAGGATTAATGTCAACCGTGACGGCGGTAGGGACGATCTATTTCTTGTCAGTATACACTAGCACCCGGATTTGGAAGCCGGAAACTGACGTTGTCGGGGATCTGATAGAGCCATGACGACGATGAACGCGCTTTATCCCGCTGCATACGTCCTCACGGTGCGTAAGCCTCGCTCTTTTACATTCCTTGAAGTGAGTTGACCTCGCGGCAGGTCATCCCCAGCACGAGCGCTGGGGCGAATCCTCTCAGCGGGCTGTTCCAGAGCACATATGGGAGCATCACCGCGATCCTTGTTACACAATTTCTTATTGCGCTTCAAGAAGCCGTCAACGCCACTGTGCACATCTCGGCGGGCAGCAATGCACTCGGGACCTGGGCCGCTCCATCGAACGGTATGCAAAGTCTCATCGAGTTTGCGCGTGCAGATGTGGACTCCCTAGGTGGTCATGGCAGTATCGGAGCAGATGACTCGAGGAGCGAATGAGGCTTTGTCCGTAACTAGTTGTACAGGATAATGTCAGTGTTTTCCCCAAGGCAGCAATGTACAGGTCATGAGCGGACGTGCGATTCGATGCACCGGTCGATCAACAAAGGTGTGTGGCAATATTGATCCTCTTTTGGTTTCACTGCCCCTCATTGACAGATGCTAGTGCAGGTCAAGGTCTAAGCCGCACCGCATTCCGTTGGTGGTGGGAATATGTGGAAACAGCTTCTTGACTCCCTATGACAGCAGTGTCAAGCTTCCAAGGTCGGAGGTTCCAATGGCCTGCTTTATTGAGCGCCGAGAGGGCTTTGAACGATAGGATTCACCAGCCTCCGGTCTTACGTGCGCAGCAGGCAACGGGCTTTGGCTGCTGTAGTCCTCCTCAGCCTATCCCCCGGTCAGAGTTGTCTTCCTGAGTATCGGCCGCTCTATATCTGGTTTACAAACGCTGATCGACGCGAACGCTCGGATTCGAATGCAGTCTGAAAGTCCACACAGGTCGTCTTCGACTCGTCTTAAGGTGCGTAGAGGCGACACGTGTGCAAACTCCATGAAATTTTGCAAACCTCCCGAACGAGGAGAGCGAGATGCCCTTGAATCAGGTGCAAACGGCTTTCCAGCGAAGAACTGCAAGATACTAGATTCCAGCTACGGGAACGACATGTCCCCACCCATATTATCACGATTCGCCAGATCACTTCCCTGCATGTCGCCTCTTTCACTGACACCTGGTGCGACCTCGCTCCCATTCTCTCCGCTGCATGCAGCAAACATCACCTCCAGATCTGCGGTCCGAATACCGAACGAATGTTGATACGCTGTGGGGGATGCATCATAGAGCCCAGCACTGTCAAAGCTGACTCCCACTCGTAGGGGCTGCGGATTAACGGCAGCTTGCAGGTCGAAGTAGAAGTGTGTGAGCAAGATAGAGGTGAGCCTATGTGCCATACCGCACATTACGCATCAGTAAACACGCTCACGGAAAGACGGCGGAGTATAACGTGACTCACGGCGCAGTGAAGGTCATGGCTGCGCTCATGTAATCGATGGTTGTGCTCGGCCGTAGGAGCTGCAGATGGTCTCAGTGCCGCCATCGTGGACATTGACGTCACGGAGAACGGTGGGGACGAAAGACCTTACCGAGAGTAAGTTCCCAATCATCTGTGCGATGTTGAGCAATGTGATTGTTCTGTGATGATACAATTCTTCAGCAAACGGTTCGCGTGGCATGCATGTGGAACAGAACGGACAGGAAGTACACGAGTCCTATTCTCATGCGATGGACATCACAATCAGTGCGTCGAACGACGTCGTATCGAGATCAAAGCGTCAGCAGAGTATACACAGGATAGTCGAAAAGCGTGAACTGTGTGCAGGTACGCACCGTTCTTGAACAGAATCCCCGAGATCGAGCGCCGTCCATGTCCGAGAGCTCCAGTGAGGCTGGAATGATGTCGCGTCGCAGCGAGTGTGACCGCAACTACGATAGCTTCGGATAGTACCCAGCCCGTATACGAGAGCGCCGTCACTGCACGAGTGGGTCCGAGAGCCGAATGGGTTATTCGACATTCCAGCGCGCAGCGTGATGAGTTTTATAGATATCAAGTTTGGGGAGCGAGGGGGGCACACACGGAATACTCACAACTGCGGAGATGATGGCGCGGTGGCAATGCGAATCAAGTACGTCAGAATGTGAACGGTAATGACAAATGACTAAACGCACATCTCGTACAAGCCGAACTTCAGGCGACTTGACACGGCGAGCACACATCCGTCGACTGGGTCAATCTCCGGATGGAGGTAGAAAAAGAGTGTCTAGGGTAAGCGCAGTCAGTCTCCGGTAGGATGATTGATGTGGATGGTCAGGAAATAGGGCGAGAAGGTGGGTACTTACAATATCGGCAAAAACAGGAACGAGTGCGAGGAGTAGAACAAAACATGTGAGAAGCCGATGACCGCCCAGAGAGTATACTCGAAAGCCTGAGATTGCTGGTCTCCGTATGGGGTGACGGGAATTTGTATCAGGACGTGTCCGGCCACAATGAGAGAAAAAACATCAGAAGAGACTGACCTGCCCAGAGCGCGTACTGCGAGTATTCAAGAATATACTGCGATGTGACGGTCGCAGTACATCTGAAGCAGGCATGAGATTAGCCAGGGCCTAGATTATGTCCGAGAAAGACTATGCATTACGCGTACCTCTAGTTTTGCGCACATTCGTTCCATGTCAAAGTCAGCATACAGCGTGAGCTCAAAGTCAGGCATCGACTCGAGCTTGAGACTGTGTAGTGCTCACCCATGGTATTTTGCTCATGGTCCACCCGGGTGTTTGATATATATAGACCACAAGCGGCAGGTAGCGGTTCGCAAAGAACAACAACCACGCGAATGTTACTCTACCCTTGTGAGCGACTGCCTTTTCCCAAAAATAGGCGACCTCAGCATTGAAGGTTGTTATGTGATGATAGAGGAGCAGAGCTGCCGTACACGTCAAATATCAGCTAAGCAATGTCAAGTATATGATCGAGGCAGAGTAAGCGTACCAATGACGCATGCGATGCAGTAGTTCTGTACTGCGCTGGAGACAACAGGTGAAATGCGAACTTTCCGGAGATGAACGAATGATATGGGAAGACGTACTCGAAATCGAGTTCAGAGATATATGCCTCTACTTCTGCAACCGCTGCCGCTTGGTCCGTTGAGTTAGAATCCATCGTTTGTGTGCTGTTTTTGTCTTCCTTCGGACGAGGATACCCCTCAGACTGTGTTTATTCCACAGAAAAACACAGGTAGTCTGGTTTGAAGGGCGGAGGGTGTGATCAGGAGCTCACGATGAGTCGTTGGTACGCGTAGAAACGTCTTATACGATTCCTTCGACGGGGATGCGCATCCCCGAAGTCTGCGTAACCTTTGACATCATCAGCGAAGCAGCCCGCCTGGCATCGAGAAGGAGTTAACATGTGGCGGAAGAGATGGTCTCTAGCGCGCCCGTTCGTATCCGCCATCTCCGAGTCCGTGCATCCGAAGTCCATCACATTGCCGAAGACGTAGCAGCGCATGTGCCGACTGGTCTGTGAGGGGAATTCCGGGGTGTTGACGGGCAGAACGTGCATATGTATGAGTGTGGAAAGAATCTTGTGATACGAAAGTTAGCTCACGGCGAAGTTCTTTGAGTGAGTGTCACACACGTGGATACTATCGCGGCAAGAACCATACCTGCCGCGGATTTTGTGGTCGGCTGAGTCGCGTATGTATTTCTCTCCTCTTTCTTTCACGTATGCGCTCAATGGAACATGCAATGGGACATGGACCGGCGTTTGATGTACGTGCAGCCCTAAATCTGTCCGCATCGTCCGCAGAGATGGATCTTTGATACAGACTGGTGGTAGCTTGTTGATAAAGACCAGATCCTTCTGACATGCATGCGTCAGACGGCGGAAGAAAATACAATATGACGTACGATCCTAATTGTTCAGTGTCACCTCGGCGAAGAAATACGGAGAGCAGGTAACCTATGTATAGCATTGCAAGAGATGGTTTCTGGTGCAGGCACCTGACGAAGTTGCACGGGGGACCGATCCGCCGGCTGTCACTGTCATGACCGTCACCTGCAGGAATAGAGTCGAAACATGCGTGGATCCCTAGAAACGCACATGGAGAGATGTGTCAGTACGACACACAGTTGACAAACGGGTGGATTGATGATTGAGGACATATTTAGTTTATCATCTGTCTGGGCGAGAAGTAGTACGCACGCATCTTCAGTTGCATACTCAGTATACGAGCCCATCGAAGCGCGGGCGCATGCGACACACAGGGTGGGTGCATGTAAGATGCGCAGTCAAGCGGAGTCAGGATCTCAGTACCGCAACTGTGCAGATCACCGGGAATGTGCCCGTAGAGTTGATTCAATGGCTATGTAGATTAGGTTCAAATAGGTGCGCGGAGCTCCATGTCCGCCTGGAGAGGCATCGACTCAGTATCCACGGACGCTCGTGCCGGCAGCGACAGCTCCTATCGGAGTTCGAGATGGTGTTTTTTCAGGCGAACGCTACACCGCTCGCAACAACCATAGTTGCCTTCGAATCTAGAACATGACCGCTTCCGCTGCTACCTGAAACTTTCCGTAGTATCACTCAGAGTCCATGAAGGCTGGCCGAACGACGCCAGTGTATTTCAAGCCGAGACATGCGCCAGCCCCATATCACACCAGCAGCTTAATCATGACAGACTTACCACATGTCTGCTGTTGAAGCACTCGCGCTGCACGTGTAGAAGCATTGCATGCAAAGTAGCTTCTATCCTGGACGCAGTGCCCTACTAAGAAGCTCGGAGACAGTAGGGACGAGTCGGACGCGACATGTGAGGTATATCCGAAGTCGGGGTGCAATGAGGAGAGGGGAGGCGTCCCGACATGAGTATTCTCATGTCAATGTAGTCGTTGTCATCGACGAAAGAGATAGAGAGCCCGTCGATGGTGTCCAAGCGAGAGTAGGATTACACTGCCACAGCGCCGTGTGCGCAGCTTGGCTTTATTCTTCCCCTCATGGCTCGTTTCATGTGCTTGCCTAACGATTACCGCCATGCTCACTGCACAGAGAAGAGCTGGACATTCACATCAGGAATATATATATAGTAATGCCCTCATGGGATGTACCTTCGTATCGCTGCGATCTGCTTGTTCCCTCCCTGGCGACACGCTCTCCTCTCGGATGTGCGGGACCTGGCTGTGCACACAACCTTCGCGCTCTCACTACCACCAGACAGTTTGGCACGCCCCGCTATCTGCAACAGCGCTGTGTGCCTGGTATTCTCCTCTTCCTCGCGATTGGATGCCTACACTTGCCGCACCCTCTGATCGCCCCACGGCTCGTAGGGTCCTGGCAGGTATTTAAAGTGATTGTGAGTCGCGGCGTAGACAGCCCCCCCGTTCGCCCTTGCGATGACACTTCCTGTAATGAACTCGACAGACTCCGCCATAGAAGCCTACGAAGAGTTCATAGCCATTGAGAGTAACACGTGCGTCTCCACTCTCCAGTCTCGTACTCTCCAGGTTTCCTCAAGTTCATCTTCTACTTCTAGCATACAAGACTACTATTTCTTGACCATCGCTGCTGGTTAGATTCTCGTTTTATTATATTCATCTGGCTTACCCATACACGTTTATAGTTCTCCTCGTTTGGCATTGTATCATCACCTTCGACAGAGAGATTGCATTCTACTCTAGGCGTGGCCTCTCTCCGCCCACGATTCTCTTCTTCGCCAATCGCTACCTTCCCCTAGTGTTTGCAATCTTCAGTGCACTCTACCCCCCATTTGCTCCCTCAATTCCAGTGGGTGTCCCCTTTTACAGCTTCTGCTACTTCGCTGACCTATGCGTCCATGCGGGTTCATGGGGTGACAGGGGTAAGCGTCCTCGTAACATCGGCAGGAGATTCAAAAGTACTCACGTCGCTTCTCCAACGCCAATACTGGCATCATAGATGTTCTATATCTGAGTTTCTAACCAATCTCGGCTACGTCCTTGACAGTCTGCAATACGCTATCTGGGCAGGTGAGCATGGCTCTTCGTGTCGCGTCCGCGAGATTCCCATAACCCCTGCTATGCCCTTCACGCTTCAACTCATCACGTTCACGATTGTTCGCAGGATTCTCATGCCTTCGGGTGTACGCGCTGCGGAGACAGTGGGCTTGGGCCCTTGGTGTGCTTGTTCTCGCACTTGTCCCTGTCCCGATCGACCTTGTGAGTCTTTGCCACTGATCGCCCGCGCCGCACTTCTGTCATGATCATCATCCCGTACGAAGACCAGGATATGGATAACGGGGCTGGTGTTTGATCCTGTATTGGGGTGTCTTGCCGAGGTCAAGTACTCGCCACACACAGGGATGAGGTGCGCGTCGACTGAGCCCACTGGTTTTGATGCTGCCATTAAGAAACGCATCCCGCGCCCATTCTCTGCCCACACAGCTGTAAGTCCTGTAGTTGTGAGCCTACCGGGCTTCCGGTGCTGATGTCAAGATCGCGCGCCTCGGCATCCCCCATCGCATGACACCATCGGCGCGACAGTGGATCTCGGTTCACGCCTTGCGCTCATCACGGCAGACATCGCGACCGCAGGCATCAACTGGGCTGCCACGCGCGACTTTCGCAGCACCGATATGCTGCGCGCGTTCGGTCGCGCGACGACGCTCTCGCGCGTCCTCTACCAGACCGGAACCGCCTACTTCATGTGAGTCCCTACTGATTCATGGTCCCGCGATTGATTGACTGGATATCACAAACCTACGTCTCGTGCATTGCGAAACTATCGACCCTCGTAGCGTGATGACCATCATGAACGTCCTCTATCTCCTCGCATGGATCCTCCCAGTGCGTCTTCCGTGTCTTGCCTTCACTCAAAGGGTCACACGCAAACTCTATGCTGACGCGACATGATATCGCCAGGTTATCCTGCCCCCATCTTCGAGTGCCGCATATGCGGTCTTCGGGACCTTGCTGAACCTCTTCCTGGTGATGTACGAGAGCCTCACTGCCGCGCTCGTCGCCGAGTTTCTCCTCCGCCTGCACGAAGCTGCGCATGGGCGTGGCGCTGGTGCGGGTGGTACGTCCACCTTGGGCAGCATAGACATGGGGTGCGATATGGTGGGTGGGGGGCAACCCGATGCGGCTGGCGTGAGATCAAACGAGCGGAGCCTGCTCGAGTTCGCGCGTGCGGACGTGGATCAGTGGATCAGAGGGCGCCGTTCTGAATCTTTCGTCGGTGAAGATTTGGGGCGGGTCGGCGAAGACGATGGGGATTTGGTGCTCCAAGATGGCGAGGGCGAGGATGGGCATTGTGAGGCGCGCGAGAGCGTCCACGGAGGTTGGGCCGTCGAACGTCAGGCGGTTGGTTCTAACATCTGTGCTTGACCTGGCAGAGTGTACTTGTGCATGTTTTCTTCCCATTTTTCTTGGATTGTTGTATGTTCTGTCTCCACTCAGACGAGTTTCAAGAACTCGGGCCATGTTGGGGCAGATAATGGAGATTTAGAATTGTTCACCGCGCCACGCAGCTTCACCCACAATGACATAAGTAATAGTCTGTTCGCTGGTGTAGTACATCTATTGTTGACACCTGACTCGAATGCATCGTGTTTCTCTACCAGCGACTAATGCAAGATGCACTGACCGTGATAAACATCACACCTTGATTCGGACATGGTCCATTCAACCCGTCCTGAGTGCTATACGGGTTCCTTCCCCAGTGCCCCCTCTTCTGCTCCCACGCAGACCCCAATCGTGCCTCATTCACGTCTCCCATCGTCCCGCAGCACACTCTCACCATCTCTGCACAGCTGGTCAAGGTCCGCACGCGCGAACTCGAGCAAACTGAGAGGAGTGCTACGCGCCCCCGCGTTCACGTCGGCACTCAGGCTACCCCCAGACGTGTATGTCGACGCGGCGCCGGTGTTTGCCGCGGCGGCCTGGAGGGCGAAGAAGAAGCGTGAGACGAGGATGGCGGTGATGCTCGCGTAGGTGTCCTCGAAGATATTCACAAAGAGGACGAGGCCTTGTTCCTGGACCATCGTGCGTCTTTCTGGGACTTGGAAGGCCTGCGCGTATGTGCGGTCAGTATTATGAGGAATACGTGCGTGTGTGCTGAAGGCGCGCGCACGCACGGAGGGTTCGATGGTCATGCATACCGAGAGCACCTCCGTCATGAGGTAGAGCGCGTTCATGGTGGTCATGATCCTGGTGTGGTGTACGTCGAGAACATGGCGGTGAGCACATCGTGAGACCTGTTCTGAAAAGATGGGCAGTGCTTACACGAAATACAAGGTTCCTGCGGTGAACACACTGATGAGCGAACCATCAATATGGCAGTATGCACGCGACGCGTACCGCTCTTGCACAGGACAGCACCGAGGGTCATTGTGCGTCCCGGCGTGCAGAGAACCGTTTGGTTGCGAAACTCCTTTGTCGCCGCCCAGGTCGCCGCGAACACCATGAAGTCACCCACAATGAGAGATAGACGGCTGACGAGGGATACTGCAGGGCGATGGCGTTTCGACCAAGTCAGGTATGAGGAGATGGAACGAGTGCTTACGGCTATGGAGTGAGACGATTGAGTTGTGTAAGCCCAATGTCTGAAGACATGGATGAGATGTTCTACCTAAAATATAATTCTGGGGTGTCTGTGCCACTGTCAACACAGTTTAGAATAGGGTTCACGACGGCCTGAAAGACTTCGGTATCAAACTGCATCAAGCGAGCAAGATAAGCAGTTGAAGGAGGACTTCAACTAGCAACATCGTGCGCCCAACGCAAAAACTCACAAAGACAACGAACGAGGGCGTGAGGCTGAGCAAGAGAACCAACACCGCCCAGTGTTTCTGTCTTCTCAGTGCGTAAAACCGGAGGCAGGAGAACACTGTTTTTGATGTTAGAGATTCGGACATCCGTTCGCAGAGAGTCACGACGCGTACCCGCCCAAGTTGCGTATTGCGAGCATTCTAGGAGATATTCAAGATACACAAATCCTGTTGCGGTGACACACCTACCCAAAAAATGCAGCGAACTTGAGGATCGAACGGAGGTCGCAAAGGGACCTGGACGCGCGCACTCACCCCTGCATACGATGAGCTCTCCAATCAAGAGGGGAATGTATACTGTGAACGTACCTTTGTCGAGGGCATAATTACCCAGAACATCATGGTGTAGATGGAATAGCCAAGGGTGATGTAGCGGTTGGTGAAGAAAAGAATTGCCCCGCCAGTGCGGCAGCGCTTCCAAAAGAACTCAATCAATGTAAGTAGGTAGTCCCAGCAGAGAAGCGCTTAGTCGACGAAGTATAATGAATCCGAGTGGGAGAAGAGAGGGTGAGCACCTCGCACAACAAGCCCGCCACCCGGGTGGACTTACAGACGGCTGCGGCGATGGTAAACTCTTTGATGCTCAGGGAAGGTAGATGGAAGTTAAGCGGATGACTGAGTCGGTGAGTGGGGGATGAACGTACGAGCTGCTTTCGATAGAAGTCAATACTCTCATCTGATCTATGGTCTCCGTGGAATTTACGCCGGGCATGTTAGAAGTAAAGGATTGGAGGGGATGGGGGCTTTGGTGGGACTCGGCCTGGACGTTCATGGGATTCAGATTGCGGTGCATGATTGTAACCCTAACTTTATTGCAGCTGTCGCAGAGAATAGGACGATGACTACTGCGAGACACCATCAAGCTTGTGCTGTGCCGCGGTCAGAAGGGTGCAGTGACCATCATCATCGGTGGATGTGATTATACCGCCCTAATCTGAGTCGGAACGTCAAAATTAATGTACTCTATGCGAGCGGGGGTGACGTATGCATGTTGCGCTCTCACTGGGCGAATACTTGCGGACAGACTGGATATGCATGATTGTATCACTCGCCGTACGGTGCTGTGAGTAGCGGACTTGACTTGTTGAAAGAGAGAGAGAGATCAGAGAGCGGTGCTGGGGAGGCTTTCGCCTCACGTGAGCATGTTGGGCAGTCCCGAGCCTGGGGTCTTGCTGAGCGCTGACTTTTGAAGTTTGTCATCGTTCACTCCTCGCCTGCTTAGAGCTTTCTAACATATATTCCTCAACAGCCCTGCTGCTGGGCTAGTCAGCGCGCGTACAGTTCTCACTGTCACTGGTTCCTGGAGCCACGTGCTTCCTGCAAGTTCACACTTTCACGCTATCGCCGCAGTCGGAACGCCTGTCCAGGTTCTCGATGCCAACGATGCGCTTGAATTACAGATATTTCCACCAAGGGTTCATTCTCCTCGAAGCTGTACGCGTGGCCCATTTCTGTTCTCACGACTGGCTTCCTGATCGAAGATTGTAGAGGGGCGAGACACAATCCTTTTTACGTGGATGGCCTCTATCTGGCTGAGCCGCCTGGCGTTCATGCCGGTGCTTGCGACATCCCTCCACGGGCGGTCGGCAGCCATATGTTTTGTCGCGGGAAAATCAGATAGCCTGCGTTGGGCGTGAAAGCACTGCACATCGCCATTTCAGTCTCCTACGCCCGACTCCCGAGGTTCCGATTGAGAGGTACCACGACAATATCCAGTCACTCTCCTTCTGTGTCTGCACGAGTGCTTGCAATCCCCACACTCTTCGACATCTTCTACTTGGTGATGTCTGGACCATCTGACGAAATGCAGGATCGCTCTGTGAGTGGGTCGCCTGACCCCAGCGGTAGTGGCAGCAGCCCGAATCCATCTGTGGGTAGTACACATACTCCGGCTGAGGGCGCAAATACGGTACGCGGCGCTTGTGCTTCACTGTTTGATGGATCTGATATGCTCTGCTCGCGGTACAAGACACGGATGAGGCCAGCGATTCCAAAGGCGATGCCTCTTGTAGTGCGTGCTTGCTTGCCTGCATTCCCAAGGTCTCTCTTGACAATTTTCATTGATCTCAGGATATCGAAAGTAGGAGGCTGAAGGTGAATACACAAGAAGATAACACGACAGCGTGGTCGGAGGCTGCGAGGATGGTACAGACTTACAGCGACGAACTGATCCATCGATGGAACAAAGAGATAGATACCTACCTCGTCTATGTACGCACTGGCCTCCTACTCTCCTCGTCAGCGTCTGATGTTTCTCACATATCCCTTGCAACAGGGAGGTCTATTTTCCGCCGTCCTGACCGCATTCAATGTACAGTCGTACCTGCTTCTTCAGCCTCAAACTACAACCCCGAGTACAGTCCCCGACCCCACCATACTACTCTTGCAACAAATATCATCTCAACTCGCCAGCTTTTCCTTCAACCCCCCCTTCCTGACATCTACCCAGCCTCCCATCCCACAGAACACAACTATCACAGATATTCCGCTAGCCGATATTGAGCGTTGGACGGTCTGTCTCAACGCATTCTGGTTTACAGGCCTTATACTTAGTCTCACTTCGGCGTCGATTGGAATCACGGTCAAGCAATGGCTGAACGAGTACACCATCGGTGTCTACGGAAACTCCATGCGCGCGGCACAGTTGCGCCAATACCGCCTCAACCACCTCAAGCGGTGGCATGTAGCGAGCATCGTCATGGTCATCCCCTTGCTGCTGCAACTCGCGCTCGTCTTGTTCCTCGCCGGACTCCTTGTCCTCCTCTGGAACCTCCATCACACCGTCGCCCTGATAATATCCGCGCTCATTGGTGTCCTCGGAATCGTCATCGCCGTCGTCACATTTCTCCCGCTCTACGACAGTACTTGTGCGTATCTCACCCCTCCAGCGCGGCTCATCTACGCGATCTGGGAGCCGAAGCATCTTCTATACCGAGCGATCACCTTCATCGCCGCCATCTTCAGGGCCCTCAGCGCTCGTATGGATGATCCCGGCGATGCAGCAGTCTCCACAGCGCACGACGCCGGCGCATTTGCGCCGCTCCGGCGACTGTGGAAGCGGATGAGCATCATACGTACCGCATGCAGGTTCTTCCACAGGCTGGAGTCAAGAGTCCCAGCCCGGTGGAAGGAGCTCAAGCCGACGTGGTCGGGGCGCGAGCGCGCCGAGATCAACGAGTTCCCGGTCACGTTGGGCGTCGACATCCTCATCGAGGCGTACAACGCGACGCTGAGCCCTGAGGCGCTCTCGACCGCGACGGTATGTCTCATGAGCGTGGACGACGAGCACATCTCCGCCATCGTGGACTATTTCCTGCGCCTGCACAAGAGCGTCCAGGAGCACTTTGGGTCCGCGGCTGCGGAGATGGCGGCGTTGGAGCTCAACGAGCAGCAGCCGCTGTGGATTCTCATCCTCCTGTGCCATCTCAGACTGGACTCTTGGCTCGACAAGGAAGAGCTCGCGACGTTGATTGGCTACATGAACGAGGGCATATGGTCGTCCGACACGGATACGGCCGTTGCGCGATGGGCATTGACCGCGCTCTCTGCGGTCATTGAGCGTCTCAGGGAGACGGGGCCGACGTCGGACATCTCGCTGCACGTCTTGTACAGGGTGCAACGGTCCGCGGCTGCACCTCACATACAGCGTGGAAAGATCCCGCTAGAAAGTGAGTGAAGCATATTCGGAGACTCTGCTGGTGGTGGTATTTTACTTGCTAAATCATCTGTCTGATCTCGATCGCCAGCTGGTGCACTGGCATACCGCCGATTCCGCACCAGCAGCCAACACCTGGAAGAGTGCATAGCGCAAGACGGTCCTCGCGACCGTGTACTGGCCGTCTGCAGCACCTACATCCACGACGGCATCTGCTTCTTCGATTGCGTCGAAGGGGACTTCCCGAAGGGCTCCGGGTCCCTCGACGGCATGGACGTAGTCCGCGCCTACACAGCAGACGTGGTGGACGACCTCACCCGCACCGTCCGGGTGCTAACAAAAAAGTACAAGGGCCCCGACTTTTGGGAGGTCGTCGATCCGTACCTGCTCTACACTGTGGTGCTGCGGCTCGGGATGACGCACGAGGATCTGCTGGCGTGCTTCCCGGTCGGGCTTGTGCACAACGTCGCACGGATGGCGCGTAAGCTGTCGAAGATGCAGGAACACACGTGCACGTCGCCGTCTGCGGTGGGTCTCTTGCGCGTTGTCGCGCCGCAGCTCGAGAAGAGGATCGTGGACGATCGTATATGCGGTCCGCGGATAGAGTGAGTCCATAATTTCGGCGTGACTGGTCCTGCATGATGGTTTGGTGGGTGCATGCCGCGAGTGCTGACGCGGATGCTCGATTGACAGGCTCCCGACGTTTGAGCGGCCTGACCTCCCTGATATCCTGCTGGGCCGTCCACATACGGTTCGCCGCTTCATGAAAGAGTTCGGTATCGTTTGCGGCAAGACCTAATATTGTTCTCCGCGCGCGGCACCGGTTTTACTGGAGTGCTAGGCCACTAAAAGCGCGACCTGCGGTGCCTCTTCGGCCCACTGCAGGACTGTTGTATTGGAGATCGTTGCAGGACTGTGCGATGTATGGCTCGCTGTGCATCCCATCTTCGCCTTACCATGCCTTTGTAAATGGCATGTTTGTGATGGTACATATTCACGTCTCACTAACATCACATAACATCAGAAAAACGTCCGCGGTCAGACACCACGGCGGCAATGCAGCGCGAGCGCAGACAGCGGTATCAAGGGCAAGGACATTTATCGCTAGCATTCGTGGACACATCCTCGACAACATCCCGTCGCAGTCTTCACTCGGCGTGTTGTGTCTGTGGGCGCTGTCCATACTGGCATAGTATATGTTTTGATACACTCATCGAACCCCGACTCCGCAGTCGAATCCGCGCGCACAACCTCCAACATGCTGTTGAGCCGCGGCGGGACGGCGTCGACGCTAGCCCACGGCTGCCCCATTATCCGAGTCCCTCGAGATAGAGTGCCGCCTCCTGGAGGCGGACGAGGACCCGCGAGACGAGAAGCGCGGGTGCTGGTTGTGACTTAAGTCCAAATCATGACGCATCCATTTTCGGGTATCATACAAAACGCCCGTCAGCTCGAATGATTTATATCTTCCGCTACTGATACTAGGACTCCGGGAACGAGAAACGGCTGGCTGAGGACCCTGGTGTGATCATTGTTTTACATGACGAACCCCCTGGTGGGCCTGGCGGGAGCGGATCTGATATCTTCCACCCAGTACGAGCCCATCCGAAACGTCTCCTGGTGCCTGTCGATCCTCGTCTCCGTCGCCGGGCTGTATATACGCGTCTACGGAGCCGTGCTCACCGACGTCGTCATCATCCAACCGATTACATCTATCTCGGCGGGGAAGCTCGCATCATGTACGTCGCCAAGGTCCTCCAGAGCGTCCGCACTGCCATGCAGTCTCTGCAAGTCTATCACAAGCCACTCTTGACCAAACCCGTGAGCGACTCTATAGACCATCTTCTTCCTCATCCGACAGGCCGACCGCGCACTGCTCGCGGACCTACACATCGTCGACAGGTTCGAATGACCGGGACGCAGATACAGAGACCAAAACGGCGAGACTGCCGAGAACTTCGGCCGGTCGCTTTTCCTCGCACGGCTGGGCGAATCGGAGGTGCTCGTCAAGTTCTGCTTTCGGTACGGCGAGGGCCCAACATGAGCCGCCGCTCGCGCCCCGGCTAGTATACTGCTGCATATCCCTTCTGGGTGGCGTCACCATGGTCGTGATGGATGTTGTGCACGAGTTCGCCACTGAGGTGACAGTGAGTCATCATGTCCCGCTACCGTCTGGTACCACTGGCATGGACGGAATCAAAACGGCTCTGGAAATATTGCATGACGCGGGACTCGTGCATTGGGACTTGCGGCGACTAAACTTGGTGGCCGTCGAGAGAGGTGATGGACGGATGGGCGCGATGCTGCTAGACTTCGACTGGGTGGACGAGGAAGGGCAGGTTTGCTACCCGGCGACGATGGACGATGAGATTGTCCGGGCGCCAGGCGCAGAGGCTGCAGGGCCGATAAAGTATTTGTACGACCTGCAAATGTATAAACAGACGGGGTGTTGTGGGCTGACCCACCACTTTGGTGGGTGCCTGCATTTAACATAAGTACTTCACGGCATCGGAGGCACATGTCATCAGTCGCACTCGCTGTTGGTCTCCCTGATTGAGCTTGAGAACAGCTCGGTAGCGTTGGCGGCGACACCTGATGCCCTCTGCGCGCTGCATATGCATGTCTCACCAAGTCACATACATCACAGCGAAACGGTATTCAGGGCAAGGCCGTTGATCATTTGCAGGGAGACGCTAGCCACAACCCACAGTCATGCACATGGCTTCGACACCGTCCGGGTCGCGGTTTGCCTCCGGCGAGCCATGCCTGCGCGCGCTATCCGTGCTCGAATCGTACGAGCTGTGGACATACCCGTCGAGCTCCGACTCCGCAGTCGCGCTGTCGACGTCCGCGCGCACAAACTCCAACACGCTGCTGCGGCGCGAGCCGCGGATGGACGGCGTCGATGCGTGTTCCTCGAGGCAGCGCGCGGCCTCCTGGAGGCGCACAAGGAAGTGCGAGACGAGGAAGGCGGTGCTGGTCGTGTATGACGCGTCGGCGGCGAGGCTGAGCGTGAGTCGTGAGGCGTATATGGAAAACGCCGGTTGCGGGGTCCACTGCGTTTCACGGCGCACGGCGGGGAGGCATGCGATGCATGCCGGAGGGGGGTAGAGTTGTTAACGGGAGGGAGGGGGGGGAATTGTTGGGGCAGGCCATACCTCGAGCGCGTAGATCGCGGCGTGGAACACGTTGATGATGCTGAGGGCTCTGAATGGCCACGGGTATGGATGAGATGGTGCGAGGGGTGCGTCGTGGACGCGACGATGCTCACGCGAAGTAGACGATTCCTGCGCGAGTGTCAGTCTGCGATTGTCGCTCGAGCAACAAGGTATGCTCGCATTCACCATTCTTGTATAGCACGCCCATGAATGTCGTGGTCTTCCCCGTACTTCGCAGGACGTCACGGCCCCGAAGGTATTCGGCGCGGGTGATCGCCCAAGTTACGGCTGCGACGATGACGTCGGCGAGCATGAGGCAGGTTCGGTCGACAACGGTCACTTTGGATTCCACATGCCTAGTTAGCGAAAGACACGTGTGCGAGAGGGACTAGGACAGACAGCTGTCGACCCGAATGAGAGACCTTCCAAGTAGACATGCAGCCGATACTTACATTCGGCCGGGACCAAGTGGTGTATTCTCCAGCGGCAAGCAGCCCCACGGTTGGTCAGGGCTTATGTTGAGGAATCGAAGCTCTGCCTGATACATACGCACACGTCAGCTGCGGCGAAGGAGCGTCGGAGACGAGCGACATCTCACTAAACCGATGATGACGCGACTAACAGAAAGCAGAAGCACTAGCGTCGCGAGCAGAGAGTTCTGGCAGAGAGCATATACCCTTAGGCACGAGAACGCTAGATTTAGACGAGTCATCGTCAGAAGGCCGGGGTCTCCTCTGTGCGGCCTGTGGTCTTGCGTACCTCCCCAGACCAAGTATTGTGAATAGTTGAGCAAAGACGTGAGAACTTGAGCTGCGAAGCATCTGTGGCACGTTCGCGAGTGGTATATGCGCGGTTGAGTGGCGGGATATTCTGACGAGACATATTGTAAGGAGACTCACCCCTACAGACAATCCCAATGAGTTTCAATTGACGGTGATCTACGGTCGATAGGATGTGGCATACCGTGTAGGAAGCGCCCCAGGGCGCCCACCAGTGTGCCGCCGCCCACAATGACCATGCTAGAGTGAGGTATCGATTCGAACAGAACAGTACGCGTGCGCCAAATGGCGCCCGGCTCCAAAACAGAGCGACCTCCTTGTCAAGAGTGAGTAGGTACTGCCATACGAGAAGAGCTGCGCCGTCACACTCCCTGGTTGGTTACTGCGCACAGAAGCCAAAGGGCGGCGTACATACCAGCCACAGAGGTTTCTATGAACCCGAGGTTTGCACTGTGGATGTCTGTCAGTTCGGCCTGTTTTACGAGGGTTCGGGAGACGTACTCGCATCAATTTCAATGCCGTGGATTCATCAGACAGTGTTGTATCGATGGTGGCGGTAGCTGTCATTGTGGAGGTTGAAGTGCTGTCCTAAGATATATGGCCGGGGGCGAAGGAGAGTGTATGTGGAAGAGATGTCGCTTCACATGTGCGTGCGTGTTGGTTACGGAGTGCTGTGTACTTATTGAGTATATGAAAGGGTGAGATATTTTGGAGGAACTCGAAGCTCATAGTAGATGTTGGTTGTCAGAAGACGCGTCCGCGCACTAGACGTTAATGTCCCAGTCGGTTTGTCCCGGTATTGGGACACCGCTGTGGCTGAGGTCCACCTCCGGCGTCTATTTGAGCGCATGTAGACTCCGACGCCTCGCGCCACCGCGCGCCCCTCCCCGCCTCCCGCGGCCTCGCGCGCATCGTCGCGCGCATATCGTCGTCGCGCGCGCGCGCTTGTGGCGTCGTAGAATACCCCGATCGATACCTGTCGTATTTACCACGTGCGGGATAAGATCAGAAGTCGGGGGCGATGTATCTTCTTCGACGCACCTATTTTGTGTACCCTGTGCCTCTGCTTGACACACAAAACACCCAAAAGCCGTGAGTAGCCTGTATTCTTCATTCTGCTCCCTCTCTACGTAAATATGTACAATAAATGCGATAAGTCTCGATCGGGGTATTCTACGACGCCACAAGCGCGCGCGCGCGACGACGATATGCGCGCGACGATGCGCGCGAGGCCGCGCGAGGCGGGGAGGGGCGCGCGGTGGCGCGAGGCGTCGGAGTCTACATGCGCTCAAATAGACGCCGGAGGTGGACCTCAGCCACAGCGGTGTCCCAATACCGGGACAAACCGACTGGGACATTAACGTCTCGTCGTCCGCGCAGGCGTTGGTAGCACGGCATCGCGATGGATCTGATGAGAAAAACCTGCTGTATATGTATGAAATAGGCATATGGCACTGCGAACGCGAGAGTTGAGATGGCATGCACGATGAATTGTGCAGTAGTCTGTCGCACGAGGGAAGGTAGCTTGTTCGGGCTGCTGGGCCGAGCTCAAGCGCGCGATCAACTAGCCAGAGCCTTGCCGCCTCGAGTTGGCTTTTCTACAATCCACCACTAGCTATTCAGCATGCAGAGACTTGCGATATATCTCCTGTAAAATCTTCGTTCATCTATTTGGGAGCCGCTAATAATCTTTGACTGCTTTCTCTGACACGAACAATTGTCTATCATCCGACCGACGTAGATGCGGACTTGCGCTTTGGATGAACCCTGGGACTGCGCGACTGACCATGGGAGCTATACAGTATAGCAGGTCGTCACTACAATAGTAACCAGCTGACCACCTGCATCTACTGGGGGAGTCGTCGACCGTGTGCGGCGCAGCGCGGCACATCAAGGCGAGTTCGTTCCCCCTCTCCCCCAACTAGGACCTGTGGACTTTGCCTCTGGTGTGTCAACACATCCAAGTCGAGTCGTGCGCTTCTCATGGTGGGTGCGATAGTGGCCGTCTACCGGACATCGAGCGCTGTGCCATTGGCAGTCACGGCAAACGCTCAGCATTGTCGATTCACGTCCGGACGCTGTATTCTGGTCACGTTTGCTGTTGTTATCCTCTCTGCACACTGCATCGAGTGCTCCAAGGGCCTGGGGGGCGCGATCAAGGTCTGTGCGCCAGCTCACCGGAATCGAAGGGGGGCTACGGACCCGACCGTCGAACGTCACCCCGTGTACGTATCACGTATCATGTGGAGATGGCAAGGCTTTCTTGAGCGGCAAGACGTCAGGGATATGCGAACTGTTATGCCCATCCGCGCAGTTGTCACTCCGGCGGTTGTCGTGTGTGGGTGCGCATATCCAAGGCTCAGCATCCATCTCTGTCCATCCTTCTTTCTGTCGCTCTTCTACGACCCCAGCCCCCCCCCCCCCCGTTAACGTCCTCATCCAGCGCAGCCGAGGCAGCCCCGGACGAACTCGAGGCCTCCATACGAAACATGAGGTGGTGGGCGCAATCCGCTCGGGATCCTGACTCCGTACAGCAGCATCCGAACGCGGCTCCTGTACACGCCATCCAGCCTCACTCCTGAACGTTGAACGCTGAACGCTTGGGGATGGCGACGTCGGGCGTACTTGTGCGCGGTTCTCGCGCCCGTCGTCGTCTTCGTGCCCGATTGCTTGCTCGTGGCTCTGGACCTCGTCGTGTGGCAGCGAGGCGACGATGACAAGGACAGCGACAACGACAAGGACAACGAGGCTGGGGGATTTGCATGACGCGCCCTGAAATGAACGAGTGTTGGATGATCAGATGCGTGCGTACCAGCGGCGTAGAGCCTGCCCCCGATCGGTGCCTGGCACTGGCCAGGGTATGAGACGTTTTGAGCAGAACCGACTCTGCACGCAACGGGGCGAGCGATCTCCCCGGCGCGGGGCCTCTCGGGCGGTGGGACGTCCGCCGCAGTGTCTTGCTCGGAGCGTGCGACGGACGGCCTCTGCAGCTTCTCGCGCGCGCCTCACGCCTCGCGCTGGATCTCGTGCGCGTTTGAGCTTTGCAGTCTCGCGGTGGGCCGCCCCGGGCCTCCCGGCTCTTCGCGCTGCAGCTGGATCTGCTCGTGGACGTCGTCGTCGCCAAGGAGTCGTGCACGGTAGACGTCCTCGAGCGCGTGCTCGTACCTGCGCGGTGGCGGGCGCGAAGAGCTGCTGGGGGGTGCGCCGTCTCTCGACCCTCTTGACCCTCTCGACCCTCTCGACCCGGCGTGGGCGTGGGTGTGCGGTCTACTGGCGCACACTCGGACTCCCTTAGGCATGCAGTGCAGTGCAGAGAGCGTGGGCGTCCCGGCGAACCGGAGACACTGCCGGCGGGGGAGGGGGGAGGATGTGCTCGGGGGGGGGGGGGTACGGATAGAGCATGAGGGCGGCGGCTGCGAGGACGGTGAGCGGGGGGGAGGGGGGGCCGAGGCGTGCGTGGACGTCGCCTCTGTCCTGCTTGGTGTATACGACGGGTCGAGGGCGGGGACGGCCCGGGCGAAGATGGGGGCGGGGCGCGGAGGGATGGGAGATGGGAGATGTCCTGTGTCTGTAGTCGGCGCGACTGGGCTTGGGGTGTGCGGTGCGGTGCGGGATGCGGGGTTTGGGGAACGAGGAGGAGCAGAACGTGCTCGTGCTCAGCTAGCTCATGCAGACCTTTGGAGGACTTGTATGCGGCGGACGGAGGCACGGGCGATGAGGGCGTCGGGCTGGCGTCGGACTGGCGGGGGGCGTTGGATGAGCGCACCGCTGCGACGTGGTGTGTCAACGCTGTGTCGCTTGTGTCGGTAGTAGCCGTGCGGTCCTCGCGCTGCATGTGCGGCGGGAGGCCGGACGGGCGGACGGCATCGGAAGACTTGGAGCGTGGCGAATGTACGCACAGATTGGGTGCTGCGTGTCGGTCGGGAGATGGTGTACGCTCGATTGAGACCGTCTTCTTCGGAGCGCGGGAGGATATGAGGATATGTGGGAGAGTCGTCGATTAGGATCAGACGTTCCCCCCAGCGGCAGCACCGTGTAGATAATCATGCGTTTCAGGAGACAGAGAGTTCGTTGAGGCGCAGAGGGTGGGGTATGGATGATGCAGAGCTAGCGATACGCGGAGGGTGGCGGGCCGCAGTCCAGTCAGGGAGAGGGAGGGGCGGAATGCGTCGACCGTCAATCGCGATCTGGAACATGTCTGTCGAGTCTGAAAACGGGCCGCGGAAGGGGTGGGAGTCGAGTTGCGCGCGGGGTGCGTTGTAGACGCGTACGCGAAGCAGACGATCCCTACGCGATTGTTGGTGAATGTCGCGAGCTGTGGCTGACACTCGCCGGTCCTGTACGGCACGCCGGTGAGCGTCGTCGTCTTCGCCGTATTCCGCAGGACCCGCCCAGGGTACGGCTCTGCCGATGGCGGCGGCGGTGAGGATGGGGCAGAGTCGGTCGGCCATGGTCACTTTGGAGCCCCGGTGCGTCGCCGGGGGGCACACCGTCCTGTCTGACCATATGTAAAGGACGCCTGTATACGGCCTCGTCTTTCTGACAAGATCGAGATGGAAGGGGAAGGTCGTGTCGCGCGCTGATCATGCTTTGGACATCGGTCGGGGTGTGATCCCTGGTTTAGACAAGGTGATGTGGTATGGTGCCCCCGGTGCGTACACGGGGAACACTGGATTGAGGCGAGTCGTCGTTAGAAGGCAGGGGTGCCCCGGGTTCGGCGCGGCCTGCGGTACCTTGCCAGCCACGGATCTGCGAATGCGTGAGCGCTGGGGGGTGGCGCGAGAGGGTACGTGCACCATGAGGGGCAGGAAGGGCTGATGGGAGATGTGTGAGGGAGGAGACGGACGTTCCTGATGGGTGTAGTTTTGGGCCTCGCGGGTGCTTGCGAGGCGAGCCTTTATCTGACATATCAGCGCACTTCGTCGTCTGCTGGTAGTGATCCATGAACGGCGCGTTTCTGTTCTATCATGGCATTCGCGGACGCTGTGGAGGTACACACGCGCGTGGGTCTGGTTTTTGATTCTCGGTAGTTGTGAAGTTGTGAATGTCATAGATTCTGTGCCGTCCGGCGCGTATGCCGGGCGAGGCGTGAGCCTGAGAAGGGCGATGTGTTCCGACCTCACGGGTCTGCCAGGAAGCTGAAGAGGGACATCGGTGCGGCGCAAGAGCTTGACAGTACTTGCTGGGCGCACGGCTCAGGGATCCCTATGGCGGCTCGGAGCGATTTCGTAAAATCAGAAAAAAACAAAAAAGTGTGTGCCCCCCCTCTATGTGCTTGTGTGTGCGGGGCGCGTCCGACGTGCCGGCACCCCCGGGAGCTCCCTGCGTGGTCCTGCGTGGCGCTGGGACCTGCACGAAGCTCGCTCGGGTGGACTCACAGGCAGGACGGGACGTGCCCTCGGGTGAGGTGTATGTGTATGCCAGCACCGCCCTCGAGACGGCTCTCGATGGAGGCACGGCGGGAAAGCAGCCGCTCTGAGGCTTTGCCGCAGAAACGGAAGGGACGTGAGTCGTACGTGCACGTGCATGCGCGGGGGGGTGAGGCACACGTTCCGATTCCACATGGAATCGGTTAACAGCCCGTGAATTTCTACCCCTCACGTGACTTTTGTTGGATACCCGATTTCTTCCGTGTTTCTCCGTTCTTTCACGTTGTCCTCCTCTGCGCTCGCTTTTGAACCTCTGCGACTTATGTGCGTTTTTGGTATTTAACTTCTCACCTTGCCTTTGACTGTTTTTGTTGACGTTTCAACCCGCCGCGCCCTCGCGCGGTGCCCACTGGCGCGAGCGCGTGCCTGTCTCGCGCCCTGTCTCTGAACGTTTACGACTGTCTCGTTAGGTTACAGTGATTGCCCGCCCGTCCCCGATGCATGTACCAGACCCGACTGGTCCTTTTATTTGTTTTCTCTTCGTACATATACTCGACGCCTCCCTGTCCGCTCACCTCAGTCCCGCGTAACCCGCGTCTGACTGAGGTGAGTTGCCCCGTTTACTTATCATTCGCTTACTTGTTACTTACCTATGTTCACGTCCTTAGATTCGCGCTCATAGGTATTCAATACACCTCAGTCCCGCGTAACCCGCGTCTGACTGAGATTCGCGCTCATAGTTTTTCCTAGCTGTGTCGTCACCCTGCGTTTACTTTGTTGTCGTTGTCCTCCTCTGCGCTCGCTTTGTTGCTGCTGCGTTTCTGATCTGAACCTCTGCGACTTATGTGCGTTTTTGGCTTTTAACTTCTCACCTTGCCATCGACTTATTTTCCTAGCTGCGTCATCGCCCTGCATTCACTTTGTCTGCCTCCGTCTCTCAATCTCTCTCATGCCATGGTTCAGCCTCATAAGTTTTCCTTCTTTGTGCACTTCTTTATGCTAACCTTCATCCAGTGCTCTATCGTGATTTCTCTTCGTTCCCTGTGGTCGCTGGCGTCCCTCCCGTGCACTCCTCAACGTACCTTGTTCTACTGTCTTTCTGTAGCACTGTCCAGGCACCCACCGTTGTCGCACGTCGGCCCTCCTCCTTTGCTGCTGTCGTTCCTTGTCACGCCGTCTCTCCTTGCGCGTTGTATAAAGTTCTCCAAACTTTGCTGTCCATGCATGCCATTGCTGTTCCGCGTCATTGTCGTTCCATCAGCTGCCACCCCCAGGGAGAGCTCCCTCACTGTACAGTTCTTTTGTGGGAAAATGGTCTTCTACTTCTGCACCCTCAGCACAAAAGAATGGCACCAGTTCACCACGGTAGTGATTTTGCGCGAGAACATGTGCCAGTGTGGTTTGTGTCATGAAGATGTATTGCACTAGAGAACATGAGATATGGCTGATGTACCGCTACTGACATTGCGTTGCTCAGGACAAGAATAGCTACGGATTGTCCTGCCGGACCATTGTTGTCTGATCCTCGGTTCAGACAAATCAGTATCATAACTGCCTGCAATGCCCACAGAGACGCTATCAACGCTCGACGCACACGTGAGTTTGCAGCCGATCGTGGGGTCCTACTGCATTCTTTTTTCTCGTATGACCGCTGGGGAAAGGCTGTGAACTCAGACTCCGCTTGACAGGCTCAGAGACTGTACGAGAAGACGATAGACCCTGTGCATGCGGACAATTCCATCTCTTTGAAACTGCAGGAAATGTTGTGGCAAGTTCCTCCTTGCATGTCTGACCATCACACTGGTATTCTAACGCTGTGCATTGGTATGCCAGTTTTGCTTTAGTTCAACGAGGCTACTGAGCTGTGTGCTACCAATGGCGCAGAGGCCGAAGTTGTTAAAATGGTAGCTGGTAAAACACCGTGTGGGAGGCCTTGCCTTGAATCACTTCATGTTCGTTTGACTTCTCCGCCACAAAATGTGCAGGTGCCGGGCTTGCCTATGAACGTCATCCCGCTCGGGCAATCAAAGCGAACAGTGTCTGTTACTTTACCTGTGAGTGACACCGTTGTGGCCATTGCCTGTGAGCAGGTAATGATATTATCAAACTTTGCAATGACTGATTACGCATGTCAAGGGCGCACCCATCCTGACAACGTCGTACACCTCAAGTTCTGCAAAAACCATCAGGCGATGTATACATGCTTCTCCTGCAGCTCCTCTCTATCAGGCACCTTGATTTTGGGTGATTTTTTACGCGGCTAAGATTCAAAGTGGCTGTTCCTCGGCTCTGCGCCAGGAGTTCCGCAAATTAGAGCTCTTAGACAATATGACGTGTCTGCGTTTTGCAGGACAGTTGCCTGACACTGTGTCAGGGTACACTCGTGGTTCGTTACTCGGCAGTTACGTGGCACTTAAAGGCCAGCGCTACATACCTTCTGCGGTTTACCCGCTCTTGAACTGGTCAAATCTTTCCAAGGACGAGCTTCAACCTTGTCTAGATACATCAGAGTCCCATGCCATATTATGTCCCTCTGCAACACCGTTGCTCAACGTACGTGGTGTTTGCAGTACCCCAACCGTGCATAAGCGCCGGAGCATTGGCAACCACTAACCCATGTTCTGAAACATAAGAATAAACAGGTGACTCAAAACCCAGCTGCATACGACCATGTTGCATCCGCATTACTCTTACGTACAGTGGCTGTCGAAAAGTGGAACACACAGGGCGAGGTTGAGGCAAGGGATAGTGGAGATTACAACATTGCCCGAGAGTGGCAGTGGAGGGCGCAAGGGAAAACAGGTTAGGTAAGGTGGAGGACGACAGGAGGTAAGACTGAATCGGGTGGAATCGGGCCTGGCGTGCGAAGCAGCGCCTACAACCTCCAAGTCTAGGCCCACTCGGCGAGGACAGCTCGGAGGCCGTGGGAGCGAAGAGTGGCACGGCTCGAAAGGCTGGTCCAGATGGGTTAGGGTTGCCAGATGGAGGACGAAGTGCCACACGTGCACGTGCTGGTGACATCACGCGTCCCACGCCGAGGTGACGGTCACAGCGACTCGCCGCACGACACAGACAGGCGCTAGAGCGTGCGCCCAGATCCGCCTACTAGGAAGAACGTCTGAGCGTCGTCGGTGGGCGGATCGGCGGCGTACACGTAGAGCTGTCGAGCGCCGGAGACAGCCTGCTCGACGCGGTTCGTGCCATCGTGCGATGTGACGAGCGCGGAGCGAGATCGATTCGCGTCGTCGTCGTCCCAGACTCCGAGCGGGCTGAGGATGCTGGCGTGCTCATCTCACGCTGCGCATCGCGTAGAGTGGCGAGGACGCGATAGGGTGGGGTTGGACGATCGCCGTTCGGCGTGAGGCCTCTTGGAGCCTACGGGGCGGGTGCGCGGCAGGGCGAGAGTGCTATTGCGCGCGCGACTCCATCCTCGGCTCGGGTGCTTCGCCCACTGCTAAAGAACGTTGGCGTGACGAGACTTGTGGGGACACGATGCTCTGTTGGAGCTTCTCGGCCGACCGCGTCTGATCCGCTCGAGCTGCTCCTCTCTGATGACGCCCTTTGCGCGTGGATCCCCCCCGCAAGGAGGTCGGGGTTCTGGACGAGGGCGTGTTCGATCGGGAGCGGTTGGGGACGCGCTTCGTCGCGTGCGTCTAGGGCACGGGCTGGTGGGGCATGGGGTCTGCATCGCATCGGGGAGAACGTCCTCTGCCCGTGTACGCACGGACGCTGGCGGCGAGGGCGGGCGTTCCAAGCGCTTCTCTGGCGTATCGCAGGAAACCGGGCGGCGCGCTCGAGGGAAGTCTGCAGCGCGGTTCTGCAGAGCGGGCTTTCCTGACCTGAGAGAGACAGACTCGCTGCTGAGGCGGATGGGGCCGTACGCCTGCGAGATCGTGACCATCGTGAACAGGGCGGCCGACGCCCATCGGTCCACACGGCAGCGACGTCCGTGAGTTGCGGCAACGGCTCGGCGATCTGTGCGACAGAGCAGCAGCAGCAGCAGCCTTTGGTGCGATGCATGGGACAGAGACCCGGCTAGAACGCATAGCGGCCGGTGTTGAGCGCTGAACGTTCTCGCCCCCGAGGGGAGGGTCTCTTGGCGCGTCATCTGAATCGTGTAGAGGCTGATGAATGATGAAGGAGGTCGAGGGGGGGGAGGCGGTTGAGGCGATCGTTCGGGAGGTCGAGGAGGCAGAGACGGGACTGGGGCAGCGGAGATCGTGTGCCGCGCTCAGGGTGGCACTGTATTGTGCTCGTCCATCGGGCAAAGATTTGCGGCGATAGAATGGGCAAGCGCCAGTTGATGTGCTGCAATGACTGCCGCACCAATGCGGTGTCATACGCAAATATACCACGCAGGATAGGGAGCGAGGTGGCGACGGACGTGGAAAATACAAAGAGTAAGGCGGCGGGCCCGGCTTTAATGGCCGCAACGGTGTGATGAAGGGTCCAGAGGAGGAGCAAGAGCCCCCCCCCCCCACACACACACACAAGAACAGTGATAGCGCATACTGTAAAGATATATGGGGATAAGCAGGAGGACGCCGTCGATGCGCCACTTGCTCGGGTTGTTGAGGCGCTGCTGTCGTAGCCTCGCTCGCGACTTGGGGTGAGGTCCCGGAGACGCCGCCGGTGGACTCGTTGAGTCCCTGCTTGACTATGATGCAGATCGACGCAGAGGTCGGGAAGAGCCGAGAACTAGATAGTGCTGAGATATACTGCCCAGGGCGCGACGTTGCAGTGTTTGCAATCCGAGTGGTAGGAGGCTGGGTGGCGTTCAGGAAGGGAGGGTTGATGGAGAAGCTGGGAATTTGCGGGGAGAGTTGTTGCAAGACAGCAACGGCGGGATCGGGAGGTACGACTTCACCTTGAATGCGGTGACGAGGGCGGAGAACAGACCCGCCTATGTGCGGGGATGCGCGAGAATATTGCGCGCATATGAAGGTGGTGGGGGGAGCGTGCCTACATAGGTGTCGGTTTCTTCCTTTTATCGGTGGACCAGTTCGTCACTGTACGTCTGGACCGCCGTCGCCATCGTGGCGTATGCGTCCTCTCGCTGCTTAGCGGTGCACAGATTGTGCCGCTCTCTCTCTGCCCATGATCATATAGAAACGTCAGCAGCGTCGTTGGACGAGACACAGACCCACGCAAGCGCAAGATCGTACCTTGAGACCCGACAGTTCAGGAACGTCTGGTCTCTTCCGCAAAACCTTTTTGTTTGAAGTATAGGTAGGCAAGTCAACGCTCATGCAACGTCCTCCAATGCATCATCTGGGACCGCGGATGAGCATGCATTGCCGACGAGGCCGTCCCTCTTACTAGACCGCGTAGCAGCGAGCAGCTCTTGCGTTCCATGGGGTGGTCCAGACATGGAGAGGATGCGGCGTTATGGACAAAGAATGAGTGTTAAAGGCGAAGCAGAGATTTGGTGGGATTCGTCTGATCCACTTGAGGCCGCGACGACTCGGACGCTCGCCTTGTGTGCATAGTCACTATCGGAGATCGGAACGAGGCATGCGGTTCCCCGTCTAGGTCCCTGCGCGGTCGAGAACATGTCATAGCCGGCGTTCAGAGTGGACTGACGGCACGTACAAGATAGAGCACGGCCGCGCCAAGACGAGTGAATCCGTATCGTCGCCCGCGCTTTTCTGTCTGAGGAGACTGTGGACAGCGGACGTTTTAGCCACGGGATTTGCAGGCGTCGAGGTGGACGTCGAACGTCCCGAGGGTCAAGCAGGAAGTGCATGATGGACGGGGCTACGTCGGAACTCGCCTACGGCACGAAGCAGAACTGAATCTACGTGTACATACGGCCAGGATTTAGCGAGGTGTCTTCGTGGAAATCATGATTGGGAGCGCGTACGTAGCAGTGAGCAGGGCGCACGTGGCTATGGCCGTGCCAAGAGATGCTCACATTGACGTGCACTTGCGGTACAGCGGCGAGTCAGGATGAAAGGAGCTGTGTCGCATGACCGCCATACCGCCGCGCGACTGGTTGTGCTCATGGCGCATCCTGGCAACGCCATCATGTCTGGTCGTGATATCATAGCCGAGATGGCTTGCGGATGGTTGCGGGGACGGTGACTGCGTGCTGTCTTGTTCCTTGAGAGTAGTGGACAGATCTATAGCTTTGGAAAGATGGATGGGGTAATAATGACAAGTGGGATGTGGTATCCGAATTGAGAATCTTACGCTTGGGCGGTGAGCCCATGTCCGACCAAAGCAGTTGGTTCCTCATGGACGATGCGAGGATAGGTCTGCACTACACGCCGAAGGTGGCGGTGGCGGTGGCCTGACGATGGCGATGGGACCGAGGAAGATAGAAAGCAGGACGTTGAGGGAGAGCCCTCGTGCGAATGGCGTCACTTGAGGTAGCGTCGTCCCGGCAGAGTGTAGTACTGTGCCCAAATCATGCACGTACTAGTACAGCTCGAAACGTTGACAAGATGAAGCATCAGTACATATGCAGCGCCAAGGTAGAAACAAAAGTTGTCAACGAGACGGAGACTCGTAAAACGGAGCCAAAGGAAGACGAGGCGTGAATATTTGAATGACAGAGTAGGACAGAGTGAGTAGTGGCCGTCGAGAGTGACATGTATACAGCACCGTGCCGCGTGGCCGACAGGCGAGCATAGATGTGACAAGGGGAACGAAGAAATCATAGGTGGCATGTGGCAGATATCAGGTCGGAGCGATGTGAGGGATTTTCGAAACGACCGAGGACTGTGGTGTCGTACAGTCTCATCACGCGCTCATGAACACGGTGGCAGCCCATGGAAATCGGGGTGTACGTGTACCGTCTTTGGGGCTCCGGGGTTCGTGTGCGAATTGCCGAGTCCGTGAAGGAGACGCTTGGAGGGGCGATATGCAAGTCAGGGCATCACGGAGAGTTCTTGCAGGATGACCAGACGATGGCGCGCGGTTCTATTGCGGAGGTGGCTCAGTCGTCGGCTCAGATGTCTCAGCAGCGGGGATATGGCACGGCTGAGGGACCCGAGTGAAGCGCATGTGTCAGTGGCTACATATCTACGAGAATTACCACCTTCAATGACAAAACTTACGGGGTCTGGGGCTGAACGACAAGTGAGAATCCTTTGTTTCAGTTTTCCTACCGACTCTTGAATCATATCCAATTTGTATGGGAGGTCCTCTAAGCAGGGTGTCTCCACAATACGGTCGAGCTTCTTGATCAAATCTTCCTTACCGGGGATGCAGAGCAGCATATCATCGGCAATATTGTCGAGCTCGCGGAGGGCGTCATAGAAGGCGAAAAAGAGTTGATCATGATCCCATGTACCTTCTCTGTCATCAGCCAGCATGAGGAAGGTCTCGATCAGATCGACGAGAACGTCGGCCGTATACGCGCGGACGGTATCCAACCCGTCCGGTAGTGGAGTTCTTTCGAAAACTGCTCTGGTGTATACCAGGAAACAGGCGATACTATGGAAGTAGTATTCTGTCGCTTGAACGGGCAAGTCGTCCGGCGATACCTTCAGAGATTCCCTGCTGGTGCGAACGTGGCCGTATGCCTGCGTGATTGTCGCTGGTGTGGTATATTTGTAAGTGCACACGAACAAGCCCAATGCAACCCACTCACAAATGAGCGAATGGTTCTCTCGATTTGGAGCCTCCCGACGTGTTGTCCTCTCGGGCGTGTGTATCTCGGTCGTGGGGAATCCGTCGATTTGATTCGACGGAGGTGAGTTTCGTGCATGGGCCAAAAGCGCGAGCAAAGCATTCGATGCCCACTCGTCCACGGTGGTGTTCCCGGAAGACGATTCCAGTGAGCTGTTGCGTATGTAAGACCATAGATATTCGAATTCTTCGACAGAGTCCCGATGTTGATCTGTCGCATGCAGCAAGGAGCCCAGAATCCAGAGCGGCCGGTGACTGGATACAGTCTCGAAGCTACAGTCGTCCTGGCCGAAATGCTCCCGAACACATTGACGAAGGAGCGATAAGTAGTATACGAGGTTATGACTTCTTGCGTCAACAAGGCAAACAAAAGCAGCGGTGATCATATCAGCGCTCAAGGTAGCACTGTACGCCTCGCAAAGCGTTTGCAGATCCAAAGTGCCCTCCAAGAGAGTAGTCTGCGAGTGCTCTCGCCCGTTCCATGTTTGCTTCGGGTTTTCCCAACTGCGCGGCACCTGTCTTTCCAACTTGCGGAAGAGCCGTCCCACGTATTGCTTGCCATTTTGGAAGTTCGTCCACACTCGCAAGAGCTGCGCGTTGAAAGTGTCGATAGCATGCGTTGAGGACGGCGTGTCATCAGCGTCTTCTGCAGGGGCGAGGGCGGTAAGGGAAGTGATTGCTCGGTGTATGAAGTACGTCGGCTGCCAGATAGCGTAGAGGAGTCGCGCCATAGGGGTGAGATACGCACATGTATCGTCATAGAGGGGGAGGAAGGTGGTGACAAGAGTCAAAAGTCCAAATGTCCCAACAAGCACGGAGATGACTGCTGCGACGGTCTGATGAAGGTTCCAAAGGAGGACCAAAAGGCCTGCTAGATACAGCACCAGCGCGAGCTGCAGCAGCAAGGGTATGACCAGGACGATGCTCGCCACACGCCACTTCTTCAGGTTATTGAGGCGGTACTGGCGTAACCTCGCGATCTGAGGCGATGTTCCGGAAGCACCAATGGTGTACTCGTTCAGCCACTGCTTGACCATGATGCTGATTGACGCGGAGGCCAGACTCAAGGTCAGACCGGAGAACCAAAGAGCGTTGAGCCACACCGCCCAACGCTCGACAGCTGGCGGGACTCCGGTGCCCACGTTTTGAGTAGTACTAGGAGGATAGGTAGAGTTAACGAAGGGAGGGTCGAAGGAGAAGCTCGAGAGCTGTGAAGAGATTTGCTGCAAGAGAACGATGGTGGGATCGGAAGGCTGGGGCTGGAGAAGGAGATATGACTGCACGTTAAAGGCGGTGAGGATGGCGGAAAACAATCCCGCCTGTCTCATGAAGAATGTGAGATATATTGCATGTAAAATAAACAGCGGACGGAGTGCGCACGTAAACGAGGTATGTGTCGATCTCTTTGTTCCAACGCTCGATGAGCTCGTCGCTATATGTCTTGACCGCCGCCACGAGCGCTGAAACTGCTTTTTCTCGGTCTTCGGATGTGTAAAGCGTGTGCCGCTTCTTCTCTATATCCTATGTTGAACAGTCAGCAACATCGCAAGAGGAGACAGTCACAGGCAAGGGTCATCAAACCGAACCGCGAGACTGATTAGCCGAGGAATATCTGGCCTCGTACGCTGAAGCCGGATTGGTCAGTGTGTCGACATAAGATTGTGTGCAGCATACTGAAAATATTCCATCAGCTCCGGCCGGTGTGCTACTCGGCGACTCGGACGCGCTTGACACATGGGCAATACGATCCGAATTGTCGGACGGGGCGTCAGCGGGGAGCTCCTGCATCTCATGGGGCAGCTCGGACATTGAGACGTTATGCGGGTGTGGGGAATCTTTTTCGGAATGAGTGGAAAAGACAAGGGAGAAGTCGCAGAAGACTGGCAGGAACCTGAGCGTACGGAGATGCCAGCGATGTGGCGTCCCATGTACTTCGGGTAACGTTGAACATCGTTGTGAGCCTTGACAGGACCTAGATAGACACCAGCCGCCCATGCTATCCATCTTGCTCTGCTCAGACCGGGGTAGCCTGGTGTGATGATTGCATGTAGAGGTCAGATATGGTGAGCACAGGTGAGCGTGACCTGCGCAACACTTGTCATAAATTCCGCACTTCTTCGTGCACGACAACGCTGCTTTTGCCCTCGTTGGCGTACTTCGGGTGCTTCAAAAATGCCGGACGCTCTCCGCAGCACGTCTCTAGTCTCAACACTATTGACTCTGCCTTCTTGATCGGCACAATGCCGTGTACGGTATCTTGCGCAGCGGGTGATCGTGACCAAAGACACGCACTGCTAGCTCTTTGATGTTTTGAAATCACCGATGTCGACAGTCTGTATATACGCAGCGGAGGCGCACTTGCGAAAGCCTGGGTTGGTTTCGGCGACGCGCGTGCGCAGTTCTCGTAGGGGTGCAGAAGAGATCAGGGAAAAGAGCGCACGCGGATGTCGTCGGGCGTGATAAGAACAGAGCGATAATGTGACAAACAGAATTCGTCAACTTGCGACTTAGTCGCATTCGAGGCGGGAATCATGGCTCGGCGTGCTCGGCTAGCGGGGCTTACCTTGTTCTTGTACGATTATCGTGCCTGCAGGAAGAAAGTGCGCCGGTCTTGCAAAGCGCAGGGTGGGGTACCTCGGTGGTAGCGCACGGCAACGATTTCAGTGTCAAAAGTAAGATCAAAGGGGTTCTAAGATCGAGGTATGCGCTTTGAAGCGCGCCCACAGCTCAGCGTGAACGTCACTCAGGACGGGGATAGCGCGAGCTTCTGAGCCTCCGTCGCCACCCAAAACGCTTCCGTCGCCCACACCCACACGTCCGGGGCGCCGTGCTGGTCCAGAGAGGCCCGCCCAGACGCGCTGGCGGCGGGTGTCGAAAGTGTCCAAAAGAGGGAGCAACGCGATGTGGTGGGAGAGCCGGATGTGCGTCTGTCAGACTGCTCAGAGTACACGGGAGGTTGAGCATGTGGCATTACCTTCGCCCACGCCGCATCATGCATACGCTGCACTCCGACTGCGAGCGGGGTGGGGATTGTCGCAGCGGAGAGCACGGGATACGTGTAATCCGCGTATGGCTCTGGAATGGCCACGGTAACCTGCATGGGCTACGAGCATGACCGACGAGCTGTTTGACGAGTGGAAAACGCAGATTTGGGACTTATCATCGTGTGCTGGGGCAGCGATAGCTCCAGGTCGTAGGGCTTACCCACTCTTGGGTCCCCGGAAGAAATCATGTATGAGACAATACCCGACATGATGGAGTAGAGCGTGAGGCATGAGGAAAGGGCCTGTGGGACAGCCAACGAAGTAGAGCTTCAAGAGATATACAACGTCGTGCTGGGGATTCGCGTTCGGGTCGGGGCTGCTGGGCCTCCAGTTTTCATGTGATACAATTGAACCGACGCTGCGACGCGCACAGAAAGGTCCCCATCCGTATCAACATCCCTGCCACGCCGACACTCGGGTGTTCTATAGCTAGCCGCGCAGAAAACGTGAGTTTCAGCGTAAGGCAGATGTGGATATACGTAAGACGTACACAACTCGATGTCCCGAGATGATGGAGTTGCAAAGAGGCTCGAGAGCGGCAGCAGTGTACATGTCATCGAATAGCTATATGATACGAAGTGGAAACATGGCGGATTCGGACAACTTGCTGGGGAAGACAGACGCGGATGTCTTGCATGATGCGCTGCATTCCGAACGACGGCCGAGCGTGATCTACCTCGTGCGTAAGGCCAAGAACTCGGCTCTGAGGACTTCATGCGAAAGCGGGGAGAAAATATAAGTATCGGCTCCCAATCCAGTCCTGCCGCTTTGTGCGCATATCCGGTAAATTTCTCGGGCTCTTGCGCCATGATGTGCCGAATAGTTGTTGCAGCGCGCACGTCGGGGACATGATACAATTGTGTACATTCTATGAGATAAGCCCGCCATATGCATCATTCCTGCCATGACCATGCCCCGTCTTATTTCTGACGCTTGTAGATCTTGTCGAGGAAGACCTTGAACACCTGGCGCTTGAGCACGACCTGGCCTGCGGGCGCGGTCGCATGCTCCGGGATCGTCTCGATGAGGCCGACGATGCGCTTGTACGCCGCCTCCTCGTACTCCACGAAGCGCGCCCGGATGCCGAGCTCCTCGTACAGCTTCTTCACGCGCGCCTCCGCGCCCGCGTCCTTGCGCCCGTAGTTGTCGTCGAGCAGCTTGCGCTGCGCGGGCGTCGCGAGCGCGAGCGCGGTGTTCACGCACCAGGAGCACTTGTTGTCGATGATGTCCGTGCCGATCTTGCCGAGCACCTCGGGCGGGGCGGCGAAGTCGAGGAAGTCGTCCTGGACCTGGAAGTACTCGCCGAGGGGGATGAGGATGGACTGCGCGAGCGCGTACGGGTCCTGTGCGGCGTCTGTGGCGTGCGGGATGCCGGTCATGTACATCGAGAGCGCGACGGGCAGGTAGAAGGAGTAGTACGCCGTCTTGTAGATCACGATCTTTTGGTGCCTGCGGGGCGCGGGTGAGCATGAGCACGGGCGCGGGCGAGCGGAGAAGGACGTACTTTGCGAGCGAGAACTTGCTCAGGTCGACGTGATCCTCTGGGGCGGTGATGAGGTCAATAAGCTGCCCGAGCTCGGTCTGGAACGTCGTCTGCGCGTGCACATGTCGTTAGTATCGTACGTGGGATCCCATAGGGGAAGGGGGAAGACTTGCGTCGTGGAAGAGCTCGAGCAGGTGGACGTAATACGGCTCTGTGCGGAAGTGCTTCTTGAGGAGGTAATAGATCGCGCCCTCGAGCATGAACGAGTCGTTGATCGCGATGTAGCTGACGCTCTCGACGCGGTACCAGCACGGCTGGCCGCGGCGCGTGACGGACTGGTCCATCATGTCGTCCGAGACGAGGAAAAAGGCTTGGAGCTGCGGGCGCGGGTCATGATTAGGTGTGTGATGCGAAGCGGATCCAGCAGCGCAAAGGCTCACGAGCTCGATGCACCAGCCTAGCAGCGCGGCTTTGAAGTACTCGTCCTCGCTCAACGCCCTCCCCCGCAGGATCTCCACGGAGTCTACGACGGACAGCCCGCGGTTCAGCTTTCCGCCCGGCACGTTGTACTCCAGGTTCTGCGCACGAACATCAGCGTTGGTATGGCTGAAGAGAAGGAGAGAAGGGGGCCCACTCGACTGAACCAGTCGATGGCGTCCTGAGGCATGCCCTCCTGGCGGAGGTACGCGAGGAGCTCATCGCGGAGGGTGGCGAAGACGGCCTCGAAGCGCGCCCGTTTCTGTGCTTTCGCGTCGGCCATCGCTGTGTTTTCGTCCTCCGACTAGTGGTGGTGGTGGTGGTGGTGGAGAGAGAGAGGGAATGAGCTGCGATCGATTTGGCCGGGAGGTCGAACGAGAACGGCGCGCGCGCGATACGCCCGATCCCGAGTCCGAATTTGTCGGAAACGCCCATCGACCCATCCTTGTCTTCTTGTCTCACCCCATGCCGTCTGGCGAAGCACACCATCACACCACGCGCGAGAATAGATGGAGTGGGGATGTCATGTCATTGAAGCAGATGGATCGTGCGACGTGAACAGAGAGCAAGTACACTAAGTGTGTGAATACGTATGTATGTATCATAGCAGAGAACGTAAGTAGCAGCATGCAACACCGACCGACCAGAGCTAGGCGAGAGCGCGTGTGAGGGGCGAACTAGGGCGAGATAGTACTTTTGACGGATCGTCGAACGCGCCTTGACCGGCCTCATGACCAGCCAACGCATGCTCGTCCTGCGAAAGTCCACCGAAGGCTTACTTAGAAGCCCATGCCGCCCATTCCACCCATACCGCCCGCAGGCGCCGCCGGCTTCGGCTCATCCGCCTCGACCACACATGCCTCGCTTGTCGTGAGCAGCGACGCGACGCCCGACGCGTCGATCAATGCCGTTCGGACGACCTTGAGCGGGTCGACGATACCGGCCTGGATCATGTCGACGTACTCGCCCTTGCTCGCGTCGTACCCCCACGCGAACTTGTCCATCGCGCCATAGTTGTTCAGCAGCGTGCCGACGATCACGCTCGACTCCTCACCCGCGTTCTTCAAGATTGTCCGCGCTGGCTGCGTCAACGCCCGCTTAATGATCGACACACCGAGGTCCTGGTCAAAGTTCGCCGTGGGGATCGGCTTCGCGTCAGGCGACGACGGTTGCGAGGGCTGGCCTGCTTGCGACGCCGACGTAAGCGCGAGCGACGCCTTGAGGAGTGCGACACCACCACCCGGGAGGATGCCCTCCTCGACGGCCGCGCGCGTCGCATTCAGTGCGTCGTCGTACCGGTCCTTCTTCTCCCCGACCTCCACCTCGGACGAGCCACCGACCTTGATGACGGCGACGCCGCCCGACAGTTTAGCGAGACGCTCTTGGAGCTTCGTGCGGTCGTACTCGGACGTGGTGCGGTCCTCGATGAGCGCGCGGATCTGCTCGCAGCGCGCCTGAATCGCGTCCTTGGCTCCTGCGCCGTTCAGGATGATAGTGTCCTCCTTGGTGATCGTGATCGCGCCCGTCGAACCGAGCATGTCTGCGGTGACGTGCTCGAGCTTGATGTCGAGCTCGTCAGTGAAGACGGTACTGCCGGTGAGGATGGCGAGGTCGCCGAGAATGGACTTGCGGTTGTCGCCGAAGCCGGGGGCCTTGATGGCGCAGACCTGGAGCTGGCCGCGGAGCTTGTTGACGATGCACGCCGCTAGAGCCTCACCGTCAATATCCTCTGCGATGATGACGAGCGGACGGCGGGCCTGGGCAGCGATCTCCAGGGTGGGGAGAAGGTCCTGAATCGCACTGATCTTCTTCTCCGAAAGGAGGATGAGGGGCTTCTCGAACTCGGCCTTTTGGCTCTTGACGTCGGTGACGAAGTAGGGGGAGATGTAACCACGGTCGAAGCGCATGCCCTCGGTGATCTCAATCTCGTCCTCAATCGTGCGTCCCTCCTTGACGGTGATGACACCCTCTTTGCCGACCTTTTCCATGGCCTGAGCAATGAGGTTGCCGACGTGAACGTCACCGTTGGCAGAAATGGTGGCGACCTGGGCGATCTCTGCGGTGGTGGTGATGGTCTTTGCCTGCTTGGAGAGGTAGTCCACGACACGGTCGACTGCGGCCTGGGAGCCGCGGCGGAGGTCCATGGGGTTGCATCCGGCGGCGACGTTCTTGACACCCTCCGAGTAGATAGCGCGTGCGAGGACGGTTGCGGTGGTGGTACCGTCACCGGCAATCTCGTTGGTCTTTTGCGCGACATCCTGGACAAGGCTGGGGAGGGATTGGTCAGCCGAACTGCAGGAGAATGAGGAGCGGGGGAACTGACCGAGCGCCGAGGTTCTCAAACTTGTCCTTGAGCGATATTGACTTTGCAACTGTGACACCATCTGCAAGAGATGGTCAGAGCGAGCAGCAGGAGCATGTTGGGATGGGCGACGCACCCTTGGTAATCTTGGGGCCACCGAAGGGCTGCTCGATGATGACGTTGCGACCTGTGTGAGAGCGGGTGAGTATGGTGATCTGCGCGCGAGCATGGATGCGCAAGAACGCGTACCCTTGGGACCGAGGGTGACAGAGACAGCGTTGGCAAGGACGTCAACGCCCTTGAGGATGGCGGCACGACCTTCGTTGGAGAACTTGATCTCCTTGTGCGCACCGCGCGCGAGGACGGGCTTTGCAGCCTTTGCAGCGTGGCGGCGCACGACGGAGGATGATGCAGAGAGGTGGTGCATGACGAGAGAGAGAAGGAGAAGGACGGCGACGAGGGGGAGAAGGACGACGACGGCGAGGACGAGGACGAGGGAGGAGATGACACGAAGGCCAGAATTTTTGGAGACGCGCTCCTTTAAGCCGTTCGCACAGAACTGTCTAGAATCACGCTGTCACACAGTCACACTCTGCCGTCCGAGGCCGTCCGAGAGTTAGATCGGTTTGTTACCCGCTTGTAGCCTTGTTTGCAGCCGCGTGACGTCTTTCCCGGGGCGTGACAAGGACGCGACTTGGCTTGTCTCCTCCGCTCAGCGACGATGCTCGCTCCTCGTCGTCTCGCCCGCTCTGCACCTGCCGCTGCTCGTCATGCACGCTCATTAGCCACACAGCCCTCATCGTCCAGCTCGGCATCTTCAAAACCGCCACCACCACCAGCCGACTCTCAGCAGCCGTCACCTTCTTCGCCGCCTGCGAACACCCGTCCGCCCCCGCCGCAACAGACATGGCTCGCAAAAACAATCAAGCAATCCCCTGCCGCAAAACAGGCTTTCCTCACCCTCGCCGGCCTCCTTGGCTACGGCTCTGCAAAACAGTACGCCGGCCGGAGGGCGTACAACTTCTACTCCGAGCTCTGCATATCCCGTCCGGATGACGAGGCTCCCTTCTGGAGAACAGGTCAGTCTTTACTTTTCGATCGGATATATTGGCACGATATGCTCTCGCTCTCAGCTCTGTTGCGTGCCGCACTGCGCGTCCAGTTCAGAGATATGCGCGGCACTCGTACTAGCACCCCGTCCGCTTCTTCAACCAAGCCTTGCATCCCTCATTCGTTGGAGAATATCTCCGGGCTGTTCGCTGACCTCGTCAGCGTCTGCCACGCCGGGGTCATGGTCCCGCTCAACGTCTCCATAACGGTTCTCACACTATCTATGGCTTTCCTTTCCCGAACTGTCGCACCGCTGTTGCATCCTGATCACACCAAACATCTGGAATGTGATCAGCATGTAACGCGTTCTCCGCGTCGTGTGTCATATGCACTAAGTGAGATACGGCAACATAAAGGCCAGTCAGTCAAGTGCAGGCGGCGTCGAACTTCCAGGATATGTTTTGGCGGCTCTCCAAACGCGCGCACCGAGCTTGAGAACGTTCGTACCAAACGCTGACCACTAACCTTATCCACAGAATGCGATCTCCCCCCGACCTTTCAGTCCTGGTTCACCGTCACCAACCTCCACGTCTGGCTCCTGACCGTCCGGCTCCGCGCCCTCCCCGCCCCGCACGGCACAAACTATGTCCAGGGCCTGATCGACCACTTCTTCATCGACGTCGAGGACCGCGTCCGCGCCGTCCTCCAGCCCGTCTCGCCCAATTCCTACGCCCCGCCCCAGAACCTCGTCCCGTACACGCGTGCGACCGCGTTCTACCGCATCGCCAACCGCGCCGCCAACGCCGCCAACGTCGAGGCCGCCGCGGCCGCGACCGCGACCGGGAGCGCGGGCGCGGGCTCGGGCAAGATGCGGCCGCGCGGGCGCGCCCCCGAGAGCCTCGTCTCGCGCCAGATGAAGATCTTCAAGGAGCAGTGGGCCGGGATGGGCATGTCGTTCGACCTGGGCCTCGTCCGCTCCGACACGGAGCTCGCTGCTGCCGTCTGGCGCAACTTGCTCGGCGGGCGTGGGGCGCAGGGCATCGCGTACACCGCTGCCTCGTCCTCCGCCTCCGCCTCCTCGCCTGCGCCCGCCTTCAGGCGGACGGTGAACTTTGCGGGGGGCGAGGTCGAGAAGCTGTCGAAGATGGCGAAGCTGCGCGGGGCGCTGGAGGCTGAAGAGCGTCGTGATGACGGCTCAGGCGTGCATGACTACCCACCGAGCCAGGCAGACCGCTACGTCGCCTACCCCGAGCGCATGGCTGTTGTCGTCGAGTACGTCCGCCGGGAGCTTGTCCGGCTCGAGCAGGTCTCCGACGCGGACATCATCGGACAGGGCGTCATTGGCACAGAGAGCTTGGGGCTCGACGTGCTGCGGTTTGGGCCTGTGAGGCGGGCGGACGGGATCGTTGCGGCGTTGAGGGACATTTCAACGCCCGAGGCGGAGGCATAGGGACGGCAGTCAGTGCTTAGATATACATACACTCGTATAATACGCAATAGACCTCTTGCGGTGCTCGCTCGCGCTCTGGGGTACGTTTTCCGTACGGAAAGCAACATGTCAATGACGGGCCAACTACGCAACACACATGCAATGGTACAATAAACCAAGTCCCAGGAAGATTAATTACAGCGAAGGTAAGCCCTACCACCATGGATGGCACTCGACGCCCTCCCAGACCCAGACGCTCTTCGGGTCGCCGACAACCAACCGCGCGTCCTGCATCCACGCGCCCGCCCAGACCTGCTCCACGAACCAGCGCACCGGCGGCGCGCGCAGGACCCACTTGTGCCACGCGTAGAACTTCCACACGTAGCCGGTGATGACGCGCGGGTTTGCGTACACGCCCTCGAGTGCCATCACGCGCCTGAAGTCGTACGGGAGCAGGAAGGACTCGGACGAGTAGCACTCGCCCTCTGCGGACGCGCGGAACCGCAGCGGGGGCGTGAGCGCGGGGGACGATCCGAGCTGGCCCGCCCACGGGTGGTTCGCGGGAGGCGGTTTGGTGAGGGGGGCGTTCGAGAGCGTGTGGTTCGCTCGTCGGTCGATGGGCAGGACGGGGTCTGCGCGGAAGGCGACGATGCCGTTCCAGCATGTGTACACGGGCACGGGCTCCTCCTTGCGCATCGCGTCCGAAGAGGCTGCGTCGAAGAAGAAGGGCCAGATGCCGGCGGTGAGCCGCCCGACGCGGTCGCGGAGGACCCACATGTCGTACGCGCCGAAGTGGCCAAAGTCGAGCCCGCAGGCAAAGTCGTAGTCGCCGCCGCGGGTGTCGAGCAGCTCGAGCACGCTCTCGGGCTCGATAAAGATGTCATTTGAGAAGAGGACGCGGTCGTACGAGCCGGGGGCGGCAGAGAGGAGGGGCTCGAGGGCCTGATTGCGGATCGCGGCGAGGAACTCGATGCGTGGATTCCATTCGAGGTGTTCTGGCTTCTTGACGGTTTCGTCCTGAACGAGGATGCGGTTGCGCACGCCGAGCGCGTCAAGGTCGCGCGCGAACTCGCGCAGCAGCTCGGGCGAGCGGTCGTTTGAGTAGTTCTCCACGACCGACACGAAGACGTTGGCGGTGCCGAGGTAGGTGATTGCCTGCTTCATCGTCCGGGTCCAGTATGGGAGCACGTCTTGGTTCTGGTGGAAGGCGGCGGCGATGAATATTTTCTCCTTGGACGGAGCGTAGCCTGCTGGGTCAGGATGGGGATCTGCGAGAGCTCGCTGGAGTGCAGGGCGCAGTCGGAGGTCTCCTGGGTGTTCATAGTGTTTGTAGTAGTAGAGGCCGGCGAGGAGAATTGAGGCATAGAATGCAAAGTGGAGGGCGTACAAAATCGCACTGAAGCTCGGCAGCTGCCAGCTCGATGAATATTTTGGTGAAGGGGGGCGTGCGGAGACGCCGTCCTCCTCGGTGGTGCTGCCGCGCGGGTCGAGCATCATGTAGCCCGCACTTCGCTGGGAGCGCGCGCGCCAGGCCCTGAGGTGCCCCGCAACCTTCTTGCGGAAACCCAGAGAGAGCGCGAGCCAGACGAGCTGCCCGGCTGCCCAGACGGGGAGGACACAGAGGAAGCCGAACCAAGCTGTCCACGCTCTGGGGAAGCCGGGCTGCCAGACGCCACCAAGGTGAAGGAGGAGAGCACCGTAGGCGTACCACCAGACGAGTGCGAGGCTGGCGAGCTGGCCGAGGAGGGGTACACGGAAGATGTAGAGGATGCCGCGGCCAAGAGGGCGAAGGACGACGAGGGCGTGAGAGAGGGCTCGGAAGGCGGAGCGGCGGGGCTCGTGAGCATCGTGGTGGGAGGGCATGGCCGGGCGCGCGGGCGGCGTGGACGAGGAGTAGGTGGACGTCGCACGCGCGCGGAGGGTTGAGGGACGCAGCGTGGAGGACGGCGGGGGCGATGTTGGGAGAGAGAAAGAGAGAGGCGGGGGGGCATTAGCCTCTAGCCCCCCTCAATTCTACTATTTTATTTCCCGTTTTATTCTCACGCCCTCGGTTTCAGATTGTGCGTGACGGGGAGTGCGTAAAGCG
>JABYQJ010000080.1:0-74275 GCA_022606055.1 Trametes gibbosa | reverse complement strand
TAACCCTAAACCCTAACCCTAACCCTAACCCTAACCCTAACCCTAACCCTAACCCTAACCCTAACCCTAACCCTAACCCTAACCCTAACCCTAACCCTAACCCTAACCCTAACCCTAACCCTAACCCTAACCCTAACCCTAACCCTAACCCTAAGCCCTCTGTAATCAAACATCACCTCACACATCCGCACTCTCACAAAAAATAAAAACACTCACCACGACGGTACAGCTTCACAAGCCAGTACCCAGTCGTCCCAATCCGCTCCTTCAACGTCGTAATCCGCTTCTCACGCTCAACCTGCGTCTGGTACGCCTTCGTCGTCGGGTTCTTGCTCAGAGTGTCCAGGTTCGTCTTCTCCTCCTCCGTCTTCAGCTCCTTCTCCAAGTCAGCCTTCACCTCGCGCAGGCCCTCCACACGGTGCCCGCTGCCACACATCTCGATCACAGCGTTGAACACAGAAATCGTGAACCGCAGCGTTTTGATGTCCTCAGGACGCGTCCCCTCAGGAGAAACGCTCTTCGGATCAATCCACTCTTCATCCACAACACACGCGATCGGGTCACGGTGGTTCTCGATCCCTTCCGAAAAGCTTTTTCGCAGGTCCGCGACGTGCGCGCGGTTGATCGCACGCCCAACGTACTTCCCCCACATCTTCGGCACCTACTCGTCTCACCACAATCACATACGTCCATTAGCCACAAACACACACTCTATATCGTCTCATTTACGTACCTTCGCGTCCAGCAGATCAACGTACGCATACCCAATAAATTGCTTCTCCAGCCTCTTCTCCATCTCCCTCGCACGCCGCATCTGCGCAGTGTCGAAGCGCGGCTGCGTCGACACATCCATCGCGTCTTCATCAACCTCCTCCTCCTCCTCCTCCTCCTCCTCCTCCTCCTCCGCCGTCGCGCTCGTCTTCTTCGACAACCCACGCCGGCCTTTCGAAACGTGCCTCCCCGTCGACCGAGATCACGACGATTCAACCTCCGTTCCGCCCCCTAGACATCCACAAAACGTGAGTACATCCCCATCAACATCCTCAACAACCACTCACCAGGCGTCGTCGGCGGATCCGTCGCCGTCTCTTTCGCAGACCCCTTCCCCTTACCTTTCTTCACACCCTTCCCCCTCCCACGCGACATAGACCCGCCCATCCGCCTCTCCTCGTTTTCTGCAAACAAACATAAGTATTCCCCATACAAACATTCCACGATCGTCGCTTACCTTCGGCCTCCTCCTCCTCCTCCCCTTCATCCTCCTCCTCATCCCCACCGCTCTCCGGGAACAGGTCCTCCTTGCTCGACTCCTCCTCCTCCACCCGCACCTTCGACTTGCTGCGCTGCGGAGTGACTATCACATCCTGTAGCGCACAACCATCAGTCTCATCTCCACCGCAATCTCGTCCCCACTCCCCCACTCTACACGTACCCTTACTATCTGCCTCCCCCTTCCCTTCCCCCGCTTCTCCGGTGACTTGCTCTTCGACGTTGACCCTTTTGCCATTGTTTTGGTTGTCTTGCGCGTGCAGGAGCTCACAGGACGACTACTGATAAGCAGGAGGCGGAGAAGAAGAGAGCACGAAGATCCCTTATCCACACACCCTCCTATCTCTAGCATCGGCCCACGCGCCTCCCACGTCTGACGCCCTTCACTTAAGCTTCTTCTATCTGTCATACTGTAAACCTTATGTCGTGGTAATATATTTCCCAATCCGGTTATATCCCCTCTAATTATTTTCCTGCCCGCTTCATGTATCTTCTCTACTAGTGACGCACGCAGTGCTCAATAACGAGTGCAAGCACATTATAACATGCTTCATAATCACTCGACAGCCCGTCTCGCTGGCGGACGTCCGCCAGCGAGACACCTACTGGACCATAATCTGGTCGTCTCACCGGCGGACGTCCGCCAGCGAGACGGCGTCTCACGCTCTCACAGCCCGTCTCACTGGCGGACGTCCGCCAGTGAGACAGCTCCATTCGGCTTTCAAGCTGTCTTGCTGGCGGACGTCCGCCAGCGAGACGGATGATATCCCGTTCTGACACGTCTCGCTGGCGGACATCCGCCAGTGAGACACCTTCGTATAGCTTTATCACTGTCTTGCTGTGGGACATACAAGAATGACACTGCCATGAACAACGCCACTCCCACTTTGCACATTCCTGCCCATAGAAACATGTCACTCACTCATACACATCTATCCCCTCACTACACACAACCTCAGTTACGCCTAATATCCCCAAAATGCCCCCTTTTCACTATGTCTGTTTTACCCCAGTTCCAGCAATTCCTATCCATTTCCACACTTAACCCTCACCCCCCTTACAAAAAGACAGTATTAATGGCCACCTTTAAACCCTAGTCTAGGGTCAAAGCCTTCGCCCTACCTCCCCTGGCAGGCCTCATAACCCGTCCGCTCGCATCCGGAATCGCGATCACGATTCCCGGGTTATATGGATAGGCCAGTGTGGAACGCGGAAACATCGCACAGCCATGGGAACTACGTTTCTGGATAGCCCTGAAGCAGGGCTACAATATAAGGCCTTGGAACCAAGGAGTTGTCCAGGTGGTCATTGTGGGACGGGGAAAGCAGCTATGACCATGAAACCAGGTGCATCTTGTAGCCCTGAATGAGGGCTATAGGAATATGCCTTGGAACATGGGGTTTGTCAAAGTGGTTGTCCCATAAACTCATAAACAGCCTTGGAACGGTGCTTGGAACCATTTGGAACCGGAATCATTATAAAGATTCCAGGGTTATATGGATAGCGTTTCGACTCGGAAAATGCAGCATTGGGCGCCGCCCCCCTGCCGCGCACATGCCTTGAGCACTGTCGCGCCGGGGCGACGCCCGAATTCGCCTAGCAGCGGGAAAGTCCCGTGAAGTTTCGCGGGCAGGGACCCGAGGATTCGAACGCTAGAAGACGTAGTGGGAGGAAAATAGGCGCCGTCTAGCGGTGTAATCGAGCTGCTCGGACAAAAGACTGTTTCGTGCAGTCTGGCAAGCTAGTACACTCACTGGATAGTCTGCAGACTTTGCAACTCTGAAACTCGTGCATGATGACCTACACCACTAACGGAGAAAACCAATGAATGAGGCCATGGCTAAGAGTAATATATGATTCCCGAAGATGTAGTATGTAATATACGGATACTATTACTGTTGTGCCAAGCGCCGCGCAAACTCGATCAACGCCCTGAACGAACACACATGAGTGCCCACATACTAGATCCAACAAACAAACGACATACCTCGTCGGCCGCCCCGTCATACCAGCCTCCTGGTACGCTGTACTTCTTGATGCCTGCAAGCAACACGCATATTGGCACAGCGTTCCGCGTGTAACGAGAGTAAACGCACCTCCATCGATCCGGCAATGTCGACATGCGCCCACCGGATGGCAGGCTCCTCCGCGCCGTCTGCGGGCTCGACGCCATTCACAAAGGACTTGAGGAAGAGCGCAGCAGTGCAGCACCCTGCGCGCTTTCCGCCCGTCTGCGGATGTTTTTAGCGACAATACAGAAGAGAAGAGGGAGAGAGCAGGGTATACGTTGATGAGGTCGGCATTCGAGTTGTAGATCTGCGGCCCGTACTCCTCGTCGAGCGGCATTCTCCAGAAGCGGTCGTGCTCGTGTTGGCCGGCAACGTGCAGCTCTGCCCAGAGCGAGTCCGAGTTCTACGCAGGATCAATCGCGCGTACGAGGTGAGCTGGGCATTAAGACACGATAATGTTGTGAAGACTCACGGTGAAAACGCCCGAGTAGACTTCGCCCACACCGTAGTCCATAGAGCTGATCGTGAACGTTAGCGGCCGTTTGTACTTGTGGATGCTGGGGAGACCCACCCAGTGAGCGTCGCAACGTCGATCAGTGTCTTGGGCTTGAACTCCGTCGAGCCGTAGTACAATGCATCTGTGCGCAAGATGTCAGCCACGCCACCGTTTACGAGATGGGATTTACACACCAGACAGGATAAGCCGACCCTCTGCGTCGGTGTTGTCGATATCGACCGACTTGCCATTCATCGCGTACACGCTACAAATGTCTTCAGAAATGTCTGACAAGTGGTACACTACGATATACGTACACATCACCGGGCTTGTTCGCGGCAGGGCCGGGCATGTTCTCGGTCAGCGGCGTAAGTACAACGAGATTGATCCTGGCAATTATTGAGTGAGCGCGCAAGGCCGTCGATTAGACGAGTGTCGGCTTACGGAACCTGCAGCTGTGCGATTGCTACTGCAGCGGCACAGACCGTGGCAGCGCCACCCATGTCTCCCCGCATCAGGGCCATTCCCTGTCATATAAATATTAGGACAGGTATGCTAAGAAACGCACTTATGAGAAGGAACATACGGCGGCAGGTTTGATCGAGATGCCTCCGGAGTCGAACGTGATACCCTTGCCGACGAGGACGAGGGGCTTCGCATCGGGCGCTGCACCCTTATAGTGGCTGGATGGGCATGAGCGTCGTCCGGGTTCTAACGAAGACTAGGCGACTTACATCTCAAGAAACTTAGCGGGCTCGGAAGTGCCCTTGGTCACTGAGAGGAATGTATTCTGGGGAAACCACGATAAGGGTGAGCCGGAAAGGAATGCATTTCGCGAGACGCACCATGCCCTTCTCCGCAGCCCAGGCTATATGATGTGATATGAACGAAAGGGCAGCCATGGGAGCATGATCACCATGACGTACCGGGCTCACGAACGATGACCTCGACATTCGGGATGCCAGCAAACTCGGCCTTTATACGTTCGGTAAAAGCCTGTTGCGTGACTATGTTAGTGCGAACACTTTGGCGTATCCCGGTCCATCTAGAGTTTCTAACGTAGATTGCGTAGCTCGGCGCAAGCCCATCCCTTCACGTGCCCTGAAGCAAGCCCGCTCTCGAGCGTACTCGATCGACCAAGGGGATTTCTAAATCATACTATCAAAGTTACATATGAGAAGGCCAGCTCTCCACGGAGGGAGCAGACCCTCCGTGACGGGTAATTCTTGGAAGCGCGTATATTTCGGGAAGGTTAGAGGCGCAGACACCGCGAGTGGATCACTCCAGGGAAAGAATAGCAGACGTTCGCGGCATTTGAAAGTGGGGAAATAGCCGTCAAACAATGACTGAAGAGACTCACCGTAGGGGTGACGATATTCGCCGGAAGCTCCATGAGCGTGCGCGCGAGATTCTGCGCCTTCGCGTAGATGACACCTGTCTCCCATTCCTTGTCCGCCGCGAGAGGGGAGATGATGAGCTTGTCAGGAACAGGCTCAGCAAGGCGCGGGTCGAAGGGAGAGGTCGTCTTCGTCTTCAGCGTGAACTTGTATGCCGCGAGATGAGCCGCGACGGCTGGGCGCAGTGTCCATGGTAAGACACGTGACGAAAACAAAGAAGGAGAACGTACCAGCCGCGTGCGGGTCGGCAGAGGCATCGACGAGGACTTTGCTGCCGTGGACACCCTCGCCGAGGTTGCGGACTGTCTTGACAGCGCTGGCTACGGTCTTGCGGACAATCTCCCTGCGCTCGTCGCCCTTTTTGTGAGCGAACTTGTCGCCGAGCGAGGAGAGTGCGGCGACGGCGCCCTCCTTGGGTGTACCGTAGAAGAGGTGGGCGGTGCCAGGCCCAGCGGGCTTGGACTGGACGGCAGAGGGCGTGGACTTCCAGAGCTTCGCGGCGTCGACCGCGGCGGCTGCGGCGGGCGCGGTGGGTTCGATGGGCAGGACGTAGAAAGAAGACATTGTCCTTGCGAGCGCGGAGCGAGAGAGGTAGAGAAGAGGTCGAGAGGACGAAGCAGCGCGGGAGAGCAGCATCGAGGGTCCGGTCCAAGTCACGTTCCCCCCCAAAAAGTCGCAAGTTATATAGGGTACCGTCACAGCGGTCACACTTGTGCAACCTCCACGCCTATTAATTCGTTGCATTCGAATAACATGAATACCACAAGATGTAGAGCATTTACTTGTTCTCTTTCGAGGATGCACCGCTATGCACTCACTCCAAAGATGTGTGTATCGATGTGAATTCAAATGAGTCACGTAGGCTGATAAAACAATGGCGACATTATAGCACTCGGAAGACCTCAAGGTAACTCTAGACTTGCAATCATGAACAGCACAAAATCACAACCACGCCCATGAGCTACAAGGACCAACAGGTCAGCGTACAGCGCAACCCAACACAGCTGAACGTCGCAGAAAGGACTCACTGCGCGCTCAATTGTCATCAGAACGGGGAAGGTGACCATGAGTGATGGTGTCCAATGCGCGCGTGGAGTGGCCGTGACTAATAATCTCAACAGCGCGGGGTGGATGGCCGTGACTAATGAGGTCGCGGACGACTAAGGCTCCGTCTAAAGCAGAAGCACCCTACATGGGAACACAGTAAGAAACAAGGATCTATAAAAGCTCGACGGGGGCACTTACTTGCGAGGCGTCAGCGCAGAGCGGGCGACCGAGCGCGAGAGCGACCATGGCGAGGAGACAGGTGAATGCGACACGCATGACGAACGAGCAAGCGGGGGGCGCCGACGCAAGTGCAAAGGGGCGGTTGTGGTGAACTGAAGAACTGGGAACCAGCAGCCGTCTGCGTCGTACGCCCTTTATACGTTATGAGACTATGGACGCCGGTCTGTCACTCAAGGATACCCATGTGAGCGAATTGATCACATTTGCGGTAATGCTTCGAGAGCGCGACATGGGATCGGTCGGTAGCTTCGCCGTATGCCTATCATGTCCGGCGTCGTTTTGAAAGGGAGAAATCCTCCGGAGTCGAGGTCGCCGAGATCACTTGGACTTGGCAGGCTGCCGGAATGCGGTGGGACACCAGGATGCGATCGCTGAGACGTGTAGTGGGCGGATGCGTTGTGCCGTTTTAGGAGAGCTTGTGCGCGCTCCGGCAGCGAACGCAGGAGCGCGGGATGGACAACACCGCCGAGCGATTCCGTGCAAAGACACGGAGCACAAGCGAGGGATGCGAGGGAAAACAACACATTTTGTTGGAATAGATAGATTCTCTCGCGGCATGGAGAGTGGGTTTGAGCTGTGAGGAGCAAAAGTAGCGGGAAAAAATGTATAGCGAGCGATACCGACAGCGAGTACAGTGGTGGTACAGAGGGAGGGGAGACTACGAACGGGAACCACCGCCGAGCGCGACCTTGTCCCGAATACGCTCATTCGCTGTAGCGGACAGTGAGTGGGAACAGGAGGGAGAGATGGAAGAAAGGCGCACGGTTATAATGGAGGAGCTTTTCGATGAGATCAACATGCGTGAGGACCATGCGGCGGCAGCAATAGCGCTTGAGCTGAAGCTGGTCGAGCGCGTCTCTGAGCGGCGGTGGGCGGCGGTGAGTACAGAGAGAGAGGGAGCTGGACGGGGACGGACCCTTCGTGGACGTCGTTTTTGAGAAGGTCGATGTAGGCGACCCACTTGTCGCCAACGACCTTTCCACACGAGAAACAGCGGACGGGAATGATCTGCAGCTGAGATCAGCGTGGGCATAGAGCGAGGGCGGGGAGGAGCACACCATGATCACAGACGGAGAACGACGAGGACGAGGACGAGGACGCAGACGATGAGCAGCGACCGTGACTACAGCGTGACAGACGCGTGACAGACGCGGTTGAACGCGTGTTGTGTGACTATATGCGTTTCCCCTCCGCCGCCCACGATGTCGAGCTTTGAGCTGCAGGACGAGCTTCAGGCCGTGCAGGACGTCGACGCCTACAACTTTGACAACGAGTACGATGTCTCCGCCCTTGACCCGCCCTCCCTCGCCGCCCTCCTCGCCTCTGCCGTCGACGCTCTCGCCAACTCCTCCGACGCCATCACCGTCCCCGATGTCTTCGACGCTTACCGCTCTCTCCTCAAGCACGCCGCCGCCCTCCAGGGCTCCCATATGATTAAGATCCTTGACTCCATTTCCTCCGCCTACCATGCCCAGATCGAGGCCACCGTCCGTGACCTCGAGGACGATGACCCCCACTCTGCCCTCGCCCACAAGACGCCACTCGAGATGTATGCATTCCTCCTACACTGGTTCGTCTCCGCGGCAGAAAAGGTCAAGTCTGCGGGCGAAGACGACGCGCCCGCGCCCGTACCCAAAACTCGTCGCGGCCGCGGAGGAAAGGCTGCTGCCTCCCGCGTGACCGCGCGCAAGCCAGCCGAGGACTGGTCCTGGCAAGATCAAGTGCCCCCTACCCTCAACCTCATCTCCAAACTTCTCCGCATCAAGACACAGCGCATATGGCAGACCAGCGCGGAGCGGGAGACCTTCATCAAGTAAGTTCCCCACCTCTTCCCTCCGCATTCGACTATCTCGCGCACCCATGACCTCCTGCCGCGTCTACGACTGACGTGTCCCCACAGCTGCGTACTCCGTCCCGTATACCACATCACTGAGAACGAGCAGTACATGAAGTCGGTTGATATCCGCCGTGGCACCTACAAGGTCATCTGCCTCGCCGTCAAACACCAGGGCCACGCCCTCGCCGCCCAGATTTCCATCATGCAGTCCCTTCAATACTACGAACACCTCTCCGAGCCCATGGCAGAATGCCTCAACATCCTCGCCCGCGACTTTGACCACCCCCAGCTCGGCGACGACATCCTGCGCGAGATCGCCGGCAAGACCTTTTCCGCCCAGGACACCAAGGGCCCCCGCGCCTTTTCGCGCTTCCTCGTCCGCTACGCCGAGCTCGCCCCCCGCCAGCTCCTCAAGCAACTCTCCCTCCTCCTCGCGCACCTCGATTCCGAGTCCTACCCCATGCGTATGGCCCTCGTCGAGATCATCGGCGGCATTATCCGCGAGCTCGCAGACAGCCCCGAGAACGATGGGCTCGGCGCCCTGGGTGCCGCCGCTGCCGCGGGCATCGGCATGGGCCCCGCCGGCGGCGACCGCGCGAAGCAACTCAAGCAGATCAACGGCCTCTACGAGCTTCTTCTCGAGCGTACCCTCGACCTCTCGTCGTACGTGCGCGTCAAGGTGCTCTCCACGCTCTCCCGCCTTTGTGACGGCACCGCCAAGTTCCCCCAACAGCGCCTCGCGATGGCGCGCGCGGCGGTCGACGCGCTCGAGGACAAGGCGTCGGGCGTCCGTAAGGCCGCAGTCAGCCTTCTCGTCAAGCTCATCCTCACGCACCCGTACAACCTCTACGGCGGGTATCTGAGCGAGACGGATTGGAAAGAGAAGTACGAGCAAGAGACGGCAATCCTCGCCAAGATGGAGGGCGAGGTCGGAAAGGCTGTCGAACGCGAGGAAGGCGAGGGTAGCCAAGCTGATGGCGACGAGGAAGACGAAGGTATTGGTGACGAAGAAGAAGAAGAGGAGGACGCCGTGGATGGCGAGAAGAAACCGCGCAAGTACGTCAGTCGCACCCATCTTGATACATATATCAACTCACGCGTGCCACCAGGAAACGCCGGAACGACGACTCGATGGACGTCGACGATGAAGACCGCGAAGACGACGGCGCGGACGACTCGGACGACCCTATGTCCGACTCTGCCCCCAAAGCGCATAAGCCCAAGAAGAAAAAACGCAAGTCCGAGCTGGACCTCGCGGCGCTCACGAACGAAGCCGCAGCGCTCGGAGCGCTGAACGAGAACCAGCACCTCGAGGCAAAGCTGAAGAAGAAGTTCTGCCTTGACGCACTCGAGTTCATCCGCACCGTCGAGGAGGGCATGAAGACTGTGCAGAAGCTGCTCGCGTCGACGAACAAGCTCGAAGTACTCGAAGCCATGGAGTTCTTCCGTGTCACCTACGAGTACAAATTCGACGCCGCCGAGGTACGTTTTACTTTATTCGTTCATAGGAACCTTGATGCCGATGAGCTACACCACGCAGGCGGGGATTAAGAAGATGCTACACCTCATCTGGAGCAAGGACAACAACGCGACCTCTGAGGACGGCCGTGAGCTCAAGAGTGTTCGCTCGCGCCTGCTCGAATGCTACCGCACAATATACTTTGAGCCCATCCAGAATCTTGACCCGAAGCAACAGATCAACCGCATTGCGAAGAACATGATCGAGTACGTTCCTCCGCTTCGTCGTCTGCCGACGTGGCTGACCGCCGCGCTGCAGGATGACGTACAACGCGACCCTTGCCGAGTTGACAAGCCTGGAGGAAATGATGCGCCAACTCATGGAAGAGAATCACATCAATGAGGATGTTGTTGCAAAGCTGTGGCAGGTGTACAGTAAGTGGCTACGCACAGATGCATGCGATGAAGTTTACAAGGCCCGTTTACTTTCTCTAGGTTCCTCGCGGCCGCTGCCAAGGGCACAGCGCCGCGGCGCCGCCATCATACTCGGGATGCTCGCCCTCGCGAAGCGAAGCGTCGTCGCAGATCGCGTCGAGACGCTCGTCAAGGTCGGCTTGGGAGATTTGGGGAAGGCGCGTCCTTCCAAACAGCCTCTCCTCGCGTCACTAAACACCCACCATCTGTAGGCCGATTTAACTCTCGCGCGGTACACCTGCGTTGCGCTGCAGCGCCTCAACGGCAGCGCGAAAAAGGTCAAAGGGTCTCTCCTCGACAAGTCCCTTCGCATCGACATGGATAATCCGCTCTTCCGCAAGCTTCAAGACGCCGTCGAACGCCCCTGCCGCACGAAAGAATGGTTCCCCATGGCCGAACAGGCCATCAACACGGTCTACGCGCTAGGCGAGCGTCCCGACGTCCTCTGCGGTAGCGTCATCAAGAATCTCACTCGGCGGATATTCACTAAGAAGCCCCTCGGGAATTCGCACTCACAGTCCTTGCAGCTCGATAAGGGCAGCGACCTCGACGCCATGGACGAGGACAGCGAGGAGGATCGCGAGAACGGCGAAGCGGACGCCACACAGGCCGCGCCGCCTTCCCCATCGAAGTCTGCAGCGTCACAGGACCCCACTGCGAGCAAGGATACCGGCGACGCTTTTGAGCTCAGCCAGCTCCTGTTCCTCGTCGGCCACGTCGCGATCAAGCAGATTGTATTCCTCGAGCTCGTCGAACGCGAGTGGAAGCGCCAAAAGCATGAGAAGGAGATGGGTGAGCCCTCGAAACATGTCTCTCAAGTCGCCGTGTAGAACTTACGCGCCTCTCACAGCGGCGAAACTCAATGGCTCTACAAACGCCCAAGACAAGAAGGACCAGGAGGAACTCGACCAGGTCGCTGGGAACGCGGAGGACGAGATCGGCGAGCGGATCGCAGGCATGCGCGAACACGAGCTCCTCTACGGTGAGCAGTCGCTCCTCGCGACGTTCGGCCCCATGCTTGTCCACATCTGCGGCAGTCCGCACAAATTTAAGGTGCGTCTATGTTGTAATCTACATCGCTGACCCCCCCGCTGACTACTTGCATACAGAACCGGACGCTCCGCATGGCCTCGACACTCGCATTCAGCAAGTTCCTCTGCGTGAGCTCGCGGTTCTGCGAGCAGCACCACAGGCTGCTGTTCAAGATCCTCGAGACGTCCAAGGACCCGAGCGTGCGGAGCAACATCGTCATCGCGCTCGGCGACGTCGCCGTCTCTTTTAGCAGCATCATCGACGAGAGCAACGATGAGCTTTACACGGGCCTGCGCGACCCAGACATGGTCGTCAAGAAGAACACGCTCATGGTGCTCACGCACCTCATTCTGAACGGCATGGTCAAGGTCAAGGGCCAGATGGGGGAGATGGCAAAGTGCGTCGAGGACGAGGACGAACGCATATCGGATCTCGCGAAACTCTTCTTTGCGGAACTCTCGACAAAGGACAATGCGATCTATAACAACCTGCCGGACGGTACGCGCGGGATCCGCTAGCCCATGATGTGCGTTTGCTGACATGTATGTCTCACAGTTATCAGCCACCTCTCCGTCGGCGCGCACGCCATCGATGAAGAAGCCTTCCAGAGCACAATGAAGTACATCTTCACGTTCATCGAGAAGGTCCTCTCTCCCCCTCCCCGCCTTCCATCCCTTCCGCGCTGATTGACCCTTTCCTCCCTCAGGAAAAACAAGCCGAGAACATTGTCGAGAAGCTCTGCCAGCGCTTCCGGCTCTCCGACGACCCGCGCCAGTGGCGCGACGTCGCGTTCTGCCTTTCGCTCCTCCCCTTCAAGTCCGAGCGCTCCGTGAAGAAGCTCATCGAGGGCCTCCAGTTCTACCGCGACAAGCTACACGAGGAGGCCGTGTACGCGCGCTTCCAGGAGATCCTCACCAAGGCACGCTCGAACAAGTCCGCGAACAAGCCCGACGCGGAGCTGAACGAGTTCGAAAACGTGAGTCAGGAGCGCGCGCACGTTACCGTGTTCGGAATGCTAAGACTCACTATCGCCCTGCAGATCCTCGAGGAGAACCGCCGTCAAGGCGCGGAAGACCAGGACTTTGAGAAGCGCGTCGAGGGCCGAAAGGCAATCGCCAAGAAGCGGGCGACTCGCCGGAGTACGCCCCCTCATTCTCCTCTCCTCCTATTGAGCTTGTTCGCTGACGATGACTCGTGACCTCAGCCGCACGCAAGAAACCTGTCGCGCGAAACGATGACTCCGACTGACCGTTGAGACTTCTCCTATTCCCGCCCCATTGTATCTTTATTCCTATCACGCTTGCTTCCTGGCGGACGGACTGCATATCGCGCATTGTATATCAGCACAGTGTAGTACATTATATACTGTATAAAATGACTAGAGAGCTACCGACCGACCAACCGAGCGAACAAACGAATGAATGAACCGATCCGAAAAAGTCCGTTTGCGAGAAGGGAACGAAATGAGAAAAGCACTTAACAGGGAAGGGGAACGAGAGTGTGTGGGTGGGGCACGCCGCGGGCAAACCGAGGCGCACGCGAACAACGAGAAAGGGGTCAAAAACGAGGGTGGACGCGGGGGAGGCATGGCATCCCGCTGGACTATCGACAGGACGACGATGTGAAGGGGGGTATGCTCGTAAATAAGGTAGTGCGTACGAGGGGACGGAGGATGGCGACAGAATGTGACAGGGGGAGGGCGATGGGATGGAAGGAGTGCGACGAGATACATGTGGGATTGCAAAAAGCGACCGACCGAGTCCGTTGATACTCTAAACACCATCCGCGAACGACAACCATGGACGAGAGCGCAGAAGCAAGCGCGTCGGCGGGCAATGACTACGAGTCCGAGGCGAAGCTGTCTCCGCCTCCACCGCCGCGCATGATCGCCTTCATGAACGAGAAGAATCGATTAGAGTACTCGATCGGCGGCACTGGACTGATCTTATGCTGTACGTCCCGAAAACGCGTCAGCGCCCAATCCCGCGCAACACGAGCGCGACAAACGACGTACCCTATCCGCACTGAGCCCCTTCCAAAAGTGCTCGACCTTTTTGAACGTGTTGTACGGCGTGAGAATGTCGATCACGCCGAGGTAGTATATCGTGTCCATGTTCTCGTTCGCCTCGTCTGTCGCGCGCAGCCCGCCCTCGTCCTGGTAGAAGATAAAGTGCTGGCGCTCGCCGGTGTCCTCCTCGGGCAGCGTGATCGTCGCGCACGCGAGGCTCTGCGGGTCCGCCTCGCGCATGATGCGGCGCATGGCGATCGCCTCGGGCGACTGCGGGCCCTTGCCTATCGTCTTCTTGCGGTTGATGACGGGCATGTCGGGCTATGGGCGCGGACGGTCAGCGAGCGCGCTACGGGAGATGACGGCGAGGGTATACGTACAGAAAAGACGCGGAGGGTGTTCCGCCGGACGTTGTCTCGGTTCCCGCGACGCATGTTGTGAATACCGACGAGCAAACTATAGTCCATCACGCCAAGCTCCTTCAGGATCTCAGCGTCGCGCCGGAGCTGTTCTGTCAACAGGGCACGCTTTTCGGGACCCAGCTCGAGCGTCTTGTGGCGATGGATCCAGTTGAGGTCTTTGAGCACCGCGCGCGGATTCTGCGCGGCACGCTCCTCGGGGTACTCGCGGCCGACGGTCGAGCCCTTGAGGTCGTACGTCTCGTGTATGTCCTTGTGCGCGGGGAACAAGTTGTTCATGATGACAAAGTGGATCTTGCGCCCGTGCGGGAGCTTCACACGATGCAGGCCGTAGAAGCGCGAGAGTAACGTGTGCGGGTTGTTCTTCACGTGTTCGTAATATTGCTTGAGGATCCGTCGCAGGAACTTGTGCTCGTTGTGGTGGATCGTCTTGATGATGAACCTGTAGTCGCGGGAGAAGTAAAAGAAGGATCCGGACTTGCCCGGCGAGCCGAGCTCCGAGAGGATGTACCGCGCGGTCAGCGATAGCAGGTAGTCGGCGGGATCGAGGTGGAAGTAGTCTTCACGCAGCTCGCGGAAGACCCAGGGCGCGTAGTCCTTGAACTTGAAGTCGTACTTCGCTGAGGGCGTGAGCTCGTTGCCGACGCTGCGGAGTGTCAGACACGCGTCGAGACTGAGAAGCGTATGACGTACATGTCAAAGGAGTACTTATGTCGCGCCGTGTAGTCCTCTTCTGTCAACGGTCGCCGAATCTTCGCTTGACATCGCGACACCTGGGGAAAATGAGGCGCCGAGCGTGCAGTGACAGCATTGGCAACTCACAGCTATCCGAATCCCCGTAAGCATATTATACATCAGCACATAGTTGACGTGATCTTCGCCGATGAGATTGCCGACCAAGGGCTTGTCGTCCACCCTAGAGAGGGTCGTTGCACTGCGGGTGAGGGCGCGCTCGGCCTCCTGTTGCGCTTTCGCACGCTTTGACATGCGTTCGCGACGTATCTGCTCGGCTTGGAGCTCGATGTCGTCCGCGAGCTCGCCCGGCTCCTCGAACGAGGTGGGATGAGACTGCATGGTCATCATACGAGTCGGTCGCGGGGGCGAGTGGTTGACGGCGAGGGTGCCGGTGCCGATCGTGTTCCGGCGCGAAGGCTTGAGGGCGGGAGGGGGCTGGAGGTAGCCATCGACAGAGGTATGCGAACCGGGTTGGTTCGGAAGGCTCTTGGAGACAGAGGGGGAGGGAAAGAAGGGGTCGTCGGTGAGGGGGGTGTCGGACGAGTTTTGTCCGTAGGTAGATGTCCGCAGTGACGATCGGGTCTCGGCGGACGAGCGGTGGCGAAGTCCCTGAGAGGAGGACGAGGAAGCGAAGCGAGTGAATGTCGCTGTCGTCCGCGAGCCAGACGATGTGCGCTGGAGGGGTTCTTCGAAAGTGACGGGGCGTGGGGGTGCCTCGGCAGGCGGCGCTGTCCTGCGAGGAGAGGGCGCATCATCATCATCATCCTCAACACTTGAGGGCGGTGAGGGAGGAGGAGGCCCGATGTTGGAGTCTGCGCTGCTCTCGCGGTGTTCGTGTGCGTGGTGGTAGGCCGGGATGGCGTGTGCGAGCGAGGCACCGACTTTGTGGAGGACTGGATCGGAGACGGGGCCATGTGCGAGCTGGACGACGTCGTCTGTGACCTTGAGGATGTGGACCTCCTGAGCGGGAGACTGCTTTGCGCCGGGGAAGGCGAGGGCATGAATCGGGTTGACTAAGTCGGAATCGCGCGGATTCGGGCCGAGGGAGTGGGTGGAGGACGGGTGGGAAGCAGTCGACATCGCTGTCTGCGGTGCGGCGAGAGCCGAGAGATACGAGGTGCGGGTGGTGGACGCATAGCTCTGGCGAGGACGGTCGTCGAGGGACGACGAGGGCGGCGGGGACGAGGTGCGCGGGGTGGAGACCGTGGCAGTTGCGGCCATCGACGTCAAAGAGGTATTGAGTGGGGTAGAAGACGACAAGAAAGGCTAAGCAAAGTGCGAGTCCGTCGTACGGAGTGATGAGAGGGCAAGTAAATCCTTCGTCGTCGTCGTCGCCGGCGGTGAGGACGCGATGGATGATGAGGGTCACGGTCAGACTCCTCCTCGACCCTCACCACTTATCCCCCAATTGCCATTTCCGCTGATAAGTCCTCGGCTATCACTTATCCGCCCGATGGCTTTCAATCCGCCTTTCTTCCTACCGCAGGCTATTGCTTGTATTGCGTTCTAACATAGAGGGCTGCAGCCAAACTTCCTCGGTCCGACCCTAGGACAGAACAAAATGTCGACTATGACTTGCTCATCCGATCCAAAGCTCACCTTTGCCCGTGAACAACACCACGCACCACGCATCACGCCTACAGCCCACCCGCACGAGGCCCAATCCCAGCCACACCCGCAGCAGCATCCAAACCATCCGATCTTGTCCGTGTGCTGATCCGCGCCTTTGTCAGGTTGCTATCTCTGTTAGTGTTGAGTACTTGAGTATCGAACTATCTCACCAGGTTTCCACAACCCAGAGCCAAGCCCGCTGACCTTTTCAGAAAACTAATCCAGTCCCCCTCCATAGGCTCACACATCTCCGCCCCAGCTCCGGCTTTGCCACCACCCCTCCACCCGGCACACTGCCCTCGTAGTACGAACATCGTCGGCACCAACTGCGGCACCGCGTTGGCTCGCGTCCATCTCCCGCAGTCTTACCTTGCCCTGCCTCATCTGTACGAGGTCAAAAACGATGACTATGATAACGCCGGCCACGAGTGCGCGTATGTGTATTCTCCTATGTGCGCGATCGCAGAGAAATAACCCGCAGACTCGTGCAATGCACTCGTCCGCATAGTCCCCATCCCTCACGGTAAGCAGCCAGTCTCCAGGCTAGAGTTTACGCATGCCGTCAAGCTCCTAGCCTTTGTTGTGTACCTCCCGTCGTCATGCATTCTTCTGCTCTTCGGCGGACATGTGACCCGTAATCAGACGAAGGCAATTGACTTTTATCATCTATTGATTACAATGCTTGTACACGGCTGGCCCTTTGCACGTCTACAGCTTGGATCTACGTCTACGTCAACGCGCGTCCGCTTCACGAGAAGAAACCGTCGCCGACCTACTTCGCAGCCGCCCTGGCACGTCCCCGGAAGCCCCAACTAATCTGTTGCGCGACATGGATGTCCACGCCGAGGTCGTCTGCAAACGCCCAGACGGCGCCCGGGTTCTTTTGGAACAGCCGCCCGACGAACACGACGTCCGCCTGGTCCTTGTCGAGCACGCTCTGCGCGAGCGTCCCCGTCTCGATCGTGCCTACCGCGCCGACGAGAATCTTGTCCCCGTACGCCTTCTTCACCGCCTCGGAGAAATGCGCCTGGTACGCCGGCCCCGTCTTGATCTTCTGAAGGTGGTGGTTCCCGCTCGATGACACGTCCAGCAGGTCGACGCCGTGCTCTGCGAGCAGCCCGGCGAGCCGCACCGTGTCCTCTGACCGCCACGACGGCGTGTTAGGCAGGACATCCTCGACCCACTCCGACGCGCTCACGCGGAAGAAGAGCGGCATCGTCGGCGGGATGACCGCCCGCACCGCATCAACAACCTCCAGCGCGAGCCTCACCCGCCCCTCGAAGCTGCCTCCGTACTCGTCCGTGCGGTTGTTGCTCGTCGGGCTCAAGAACGAGCTGATCAGGTACCCATGCGCGCCGTGCACCTCGATGACGTCAAAGCCCGCGCGCACCGCGCGCTTCGCAGCCTCCACAAAGCCCTTCACCACCCTCTTGATCCCCTCCTTCGTCAGCGCGCGGGGAGTCGGATAGCCCTCCGCGAACGGGATGGTGCTCGGACCCCACACGTCCTCGGGCCAGCCGCCCGCCGCCTCATCCGCGACCGCGCCCGAATGGACGAACGGCGCGAGGCAAGATGCCTTGCGGCCCGCGTGCGCGAGCTGCACGCCGATCTTCTGGCCCTGCGAGTGCGCGAACTCGATGATCTTGGACCACGCCGCCGCCTGCGCGTCCGTCCAGATCCCCGCGCACTCGGGCGTGATGCGGCCTTCGGGCAGGACCGCGGTGGCTTCGACGATGGTGAGACCGGGTCCGCGCGTGAAGATGCCGCCGACTGTGTACGTGCGTGAGCGAGATGAGGATGCGTGTGTGTGCAGGCGGAGCACTCACGATGTGCATGCTGCCATTCCTGGATCACGCCGTCCTCGGAAGAGTACTGGCAGAGTGGGGAGAGCTGACGGCAAGGTGAGATGATGAGCACACTACATGCCGTGAGCAGGAAGGAGTACGTACGAAGATCCGGTTATGGAACTCGACGCCGCGAATCTTGAGCGGCTGAAAGAGCGTCGGGATCGGCTTCCCGTCCGGCTGTGGGTCGTATGCCGTGCCCGCGGGCGGGTTCTGCGCCGGGGTAAAGTACGACGTGTTGGGAGCGGGGCGGTTGAATAGAGGAGCCATCTCGGAACCTTTCAACGCTCGGGGTGCGAACGAGAGGGAATATACAGAGAGCGAAACGGATGATGTGCGCTTTATATATACGCGAGAGTGCGAAAAAAGGCGAGGCCGGTGTCGTGCTGCCCGACGAACACGACAGAACGACGAGGGAAAGAGAAAGAAAATTGGAAAGCCGGGCCGCCTGAGCTCCCACCGGATGAGTAAGGCTAGTCTTTGGAAAGTTGTTTGTCAGCAGACCTGCTCACTCAGCCATTCGGTCGATGGGAAAACATATCCCAGGAGCAACCAGCTGCGCCCAGTCCAAAACTGATATCACTTCATTCCGCGCTGTATCAAGTAGTTACGGACGCTGAACAAAGTTAAGAACCCGAGCGTGCGCAGGAAATTGAAGGAAATAAACACCGAACTGGATATTCATTGATGCATGAACAGTACAAACAGGTCACCCTCGAAACCCGCGCGTCGTGTCGCAACGAAACCGCAATGTCCCGCTGGTCCATGTGCGATGCGGGATGGTCAAGAGAAGGAATTGGATCGGATACACGAATGGGAACCGCACTGAGGCTGCCGGAACAAGCGCGAGATGTCGTACAGAACACTGGCAAAGTCCGCGAACGCCGCGGGGGTCCTGGTAACATACTCAAGACTCATGAGTTCCGCTCGACTGCGCGCGGCCGCAGGAATTTGAAAGCGTGTCTCTGGTAGCGACGTAGCGTCGTTGGGTATTGTCGTTGCACTTGCAGTACTGTTGTCGGTCTATGACATCAAGTGTAAGGAAGCATAATTAGCCCTTCTCCAGCCCTAACCTTACTCGAGTCACTCTGCCAGAATGTCTGACGATCGGCTTCTTCTGCTACCGTGACTCCTGAGGCCTGCTCACTACTACGAGACCGAGGCTATGATTGGGACACAATTCCCCTGCGTGCATGCCTTTCGAGACTGCCCCACGTACAGACAGCCTACACGTCCTCAACCAGGATCTTGTACGTTATGCTTCGACCTCGTCGCTAATGGCAGAATGCGACACGAAAGCACGGTGTCAGCAGTTGTTGAAGCTAACGTGGTACTTGTACCTCTCTTTTTGTTTCCGTCGATGCTGATCTTTGTAGACGTCCCTTATAGTCCGAAAAACTTACAGCATCATATCAAGGCTGCTGCACCACCACTTCACTCACGCCTTCGAAGCAACCACTATCTACTTTGATGTCGGTGGCTGAGTTCGGCTTGAGTATTTCAGCATTCATCCGCACTTATCAAAAACTCACCTCAGAGATAGTCAACCATTTATGGTGCGTATAATATTCTGGGGGCGTCGACCTCGAAGAAGAACACTACACTGATGGATGCGCTACTATGATTGCAATATTGCCACTCTAGACACCTAAGCTGATTCTCCCAGCAGGCCTCAGTCACTTACTGCGAGTTCGGGTTCTCGGGCTCCGTCTGTATCCACCTCTCGAAGGCATCGATCTGAACTTCACGACGCGCCCTCTTCGACATCCTCTCTGCTCCGGAACTGGCTCTACTGCGCTGCCCACATCTATGCCACTGGCGACGGGTGGAATCTGTAACGCGCGCGCTGAATACCACTGAATATCTTCGGTATCGCTACCAGCCACCTTTGCGGGATATGCCATGCCAGGTGGGAAGGCACGTTGTGGCACCCCGCCGATTCCCTCTCACTGCTGCTGAATGCCATCATTCGTCCACGGTGTCACTCTCCGTTTGACACGTACGCTCGTTGGTGGTACATATCCTCTCTTCTATACATGCCATCCGTCTGTGGCTTTCTGTCTGTTCATGATCCTTCCAGCTATTCGGCCAATCAGGGCATGCTCCCCCCGACGGAGGTTGTAGCTCAGCCTTGCTTACTAACTAACGCGGTACGTATCTTTTGCGCCACCGTCATGTATTCGCTCGCGTTGGCTTGAGATTCATTTCTCTGGCAGATAATGAAACACCATCGCCGCCAACACCATGAAGTCTCGAAGATGCATAGTCGTTTTCCCGAGATATAAAAGCTCCGTCAAGTCACTGACACCCCTCATCAGAGCGTTCACGAAAATATCTTCTCTTCTCAAAAATTTTGCGCTGCGTCTCCGCTTCCTCTTTATCCTTCCTCCGGCTCGTCCTGTGTGTTTCCATAACCGTTGCTGCAACACCTACCGTGCGGCTCGACGACAACCTTGTTCGCCTTCCGTTTGCCAAGCGCTTAAACTAGGGGACGCTCATCGCGCATGACCAGGCGCGCGTGAATACAAGGCTGAACGGGCTCACTTTCACCGAGGACCTCATTGCCATTGTGCCCGCAGATATTTATGTTATGAGCTATATCGCCGATGCACGTGAAGGTGTATTCACCCCCGCATCTAAGACTGACGGTCGTTTGTGATACCTGGGTCGACATCGGCATGCCCCCTACCAGGTGTAAGTGCTTTGCCCCGCTAACGCGCACGAGATGACTTGCTAACGCTTGTATGCGCCACAGACTCACTCTTCGTCGGAACCGGCAGTTCTCACACCTGGGTTGGCGCTGGTCGGCCTTATAAAAGAAGCTCTACGTCCAAGAAGACACAAGACAGTGTGGTGCGTACCCAGGACGACCGGTATCCTTAATTTCTATCTTAATTTTGACTTCATCGTTCTAGTTTGAGTATCTTTCCGGTACGAAGTTCATCAGCCTTCCCGTTTATGCAGATGCAAATCGATGTTCACGTCGCGCTGCAGGCAACGAGTTCACAGATAATGTCAGCTTGGGCGCTGGTCTGATTAGTATCCATGGCCAGTCCATCGGTGTTGCAACCAGCACCGGCGGCTTCGATAACGTTGACGGCGTTCTTGGGTATGTCATACTGCTTAATCTCGTTACTGGCTGCCCTACTAGCCTCGGCCCCGTTGACCTGACCATTGGCATACTCGCTTCATATATCTTGTTAAGTATTCCTACTGGTAGGCTTGCAGCGCAGCCCCAGCATACTCACGTATTCGATCAAGACTGATAAGACGGCTCCTGGCAGTGACTGATAACCTCTTTTCGCAAGGTGTCATCCAGGACAACCTAGTTGCTTTCTCTTTCGAGCCGACCGCCCTGTCATCTAGTCCAAAGGGCGAGCTCACCTTCAGCGGCACGGACTCCTCCAAGTTTACCGGGTCGGTTCATTTCGCGTACATCCTGAACTCCCTTCGTCGATGACATGACAATGCTGACCTGATGACGCTACGCTTATGCGTAATTGCGCGAACACGCCTACCTGCAGGCCGCTTACACGCGCTTGTCCCGCATCCGGGTTTTGGCGAATTGACCAGTCTATCCGTTATGGAGAATCGATGCAGATGCTCTCCAGTACTGCCGGCATCGTCGACACTGGTAGCACCTCCATCCTCATCGCCAGCGGTATGTTCTCACATTCCACCATGTTCTCACCACAAAGCTCTCTGACTGCGTCCATTCGAATACTATAGATACTTTTCAGCGCTACATGCATGTTACTGGTGCCATGCTCAACTACACCACGGGTCTGCTGCGCATCACTCCCGCTGAGCTCGCAAGGCTGCAAATCCTGTTCTTCCACATCAACGGAGTATCCACACGTCACTCTCTACCGGCACTCCCCCGCGATTTTTCTGACATGATCCGCGTACCCCAGGTCGACTTCGAGTATGCACCCAACGCCCAGATCTTCCCAATACGTCTCCTCAGTCTTACCCTATGCGCCTCCTCATTGTATTCCCCTTCCCTGACGGCGCGCCTGATTCACGCTCTTATCCCCCACCCTACCCCAGCGTGCACTCAACGCTGCGGTCGGTGGAGATCCGAACATCATCTACCTCGTTGTCGGCGACATCGGCACGCCCAGCGGCGACGGCTTCGACTTTATGGAAGGCAAGACGTGGCTCGAGCACTTCTATACCGTGTTCGACACCAATAACAGGCGCTTCGGCATCGTCAACACTCCCTCCACAGCCTCAACGATCAACTAGTCTGAGCAGACGTAGTAGTGTCCGTGTGTGTCTCGAAACACGGACACATGTAGTTCATGCCGGCCAGCCTGGATGAACGCGACCGACTAGGAGGCGTGTCCGGGTCGAGGGTTTATATATGATGTCGCGAGTGAGTGTAGCCCCAACAATGCAGTCCGGAATCATGGTAGATGCGTGAAAGTGCGGAAGACTGTCGAACGACACCAACGCCGATGATGCCTTGCCATGGCGGGACCTCTGGAATATGTACTGACCCTTCTCAGGTCGTCGGAGGGGATGGCGCGGGTTCAGGTGCGCGCGGTGTACGCAAGCTGTCGTTGATTGGTGAGTAAGATGTTTGATTCCTTGGCGCAAGGAACGATATATGTCTCTCAAACAGATCATACGCGGGCCTCCGAGTCGGAAGAGGAAAGAAGAGGGGGACAAGGTAAGTTTACGCAGGTGTGTCACAAGCCGGACTATCCTACTCAGGTTAGTCATCGTGCATGTAGTCTGTGCATCGCATGTTCACAGTACGTGCATGATAGTCCTGTGCGTGATGCTTTCCGCACACAACGTCGGGCTTCAAGTATGTTATGCACAACAGCAGGCATTCAGTCCATGGTCCACGTACAACAGTGGCCCGCTGATGCGCTATATGTAAGGTTCGAATCGATAGCGCGCGCCTCGGATATAGCAAGAATGATTGAGAGCCTGTGGTCAGTGCGGTTTCTGCGCTTCTACTTGATGGTTCCCGGGTGAACAGCACGACTGGTTCAGCAGGCTGCTCTTTCCCTCTGTGTCTACCTGCTATGCCCTATGCTGACGCCTATACATTCACAGCTTTCTACTACAAGTAAGATGAACTTTAACCTTCTGTTATACGCCACGGTCGTCCACTCGGTGTTACCGCGTAGTGTATAGCCACCTATCTTTCACCGTCGGACGAACCATCAAGCACTGCAGAGGACGTGCCTCGTCAACCGTGGAAAGCTGCAGGAGGCGATGCAGCCAGCGCCCTCGTCGCCCACTGATCCCCTATCATGCAGAGGCCCTCGAGCGACACAGCACGGAGCCGCAGCCCTTATCTCAGGCAACGTCATATCCAGCTGACCCGCCCCTGCACTTTGCTTTGGAGTCACCCGTGCGTCTCTATGCCTCCGGAGCATACGTTGATGATGATGATGACTCATCCCGCCACGCTGGGAACATCCGCCACTTCTCGCACACCGTACTCGTTCCGCAACATGCATAGCTGTTCAGCCACTGCGTAAGACTCCCACAGACGCATCTTGTCCGCCACAATCCTGTCTGACGATCGAAGGAGGGGCGACTGCGTCCACAGGCTCCGATCTCTCGGCCTTGGCGTACTCGAGGCTCCGTGGAACGCAATGTCCATGTCTTCCTAGCGAACGCTTGAGTAGCTGTGCCGCCACGCGCATATAAACCCTGCGCGAGAAAATAAGAGAACGCATCTCGAGGCATCGTCCCTCATCTACATCGCAGCACCATGTCGAGTACTAGTAGCACAACCACCTGGTTCGTTACCGGGTGAGTCTCCGTTTAGCTCGCTTCGAGCCTGTTCAAGGACGCCAGCTAACCATGCTACCGTCTTTGTCCGTAATCTACTAGCGCGTCCCGCGGCATTGGCCTTGAGATCGTACGCCAATTACTCGCAACCCCCACCAACTCCATCATCGCCGCGTGCCGTACGCCCGAGAAGGCGACGGCTCTCCAAGGGCTGAGGGACACGGCGCAGGGGACACTACATATCATCGAGCTCGACGTCAGCGATTTTGACAGCATCCGTGCGTCCGTGAAGGCCGTCGAAGCAATCCTTGGGGACACAGGCCTCGACTATCTCGTCAACAACGCGGGTATTGTACGTTGTGCACACATTCCGACTTGTTTCCCGCAGTCCTGGATTTGCACTGACCAAATCCCACTTGGCGCATGTACAACGGATAGACGACGAACGACATCCCGTCCACATTTGATCCCGAGACGCTGCTCTCCATTGTCCGGACGAATGTCGCCGGACCCGCGCTTATTTCGCAGCTGTACGTGCCACTCGTACAGAAGAGCCGTACACGCAAGATCCTGCAGATCTCCAGTGTTTGTGGTAGCAAGGAGCGGGCAAGTTTCTTCGGCCCGAACTACACGTCGTACTCGATGAGCAAGGCCGCGCTCAACATGCTCGTGCGTCTTTCCTCTCTCGTATGTCCATCGGGTGTGCAAGGTTGACCGTCTCCGCATGTCGAATCTCAGGTGCGCAAGCAGAGGGTTGAGTATACCAATATCACCACTATCGCCATATGTCCCGGATGGGTCAAGACAGGTGCGTCATGCTTCACAGCGAGCCGCACAAAGATCGCGTTCTTACATAGCGACTTTGCTATCGCTTGCAGATATGGGTGGCCCTACCGCAGATTTGGAGCCGTCCGAGAGTGTGAGCGGCATGCTGAATGTGATCACATCCGCGACCATTGAGGATAGCGGGAAGTACCTCCGGTGGAACGGAGAGGTCCTTCCGTGGTAGAGTTTGATCACTATGCTCGCCCAGGTTGGTTCGTAGTGTTTACTATCTCGACCTCGCGGCGTGTCAGATGGAGCCCTTCTCGAGCAGTTATCTATTCATAGTCGTACCATATTGCGTTTGGATCAATATGGTATTTAGCTTCATTTTTAAGCCTAAGAAGTACGCCGTAGTGTGAAACTGGATACACAATTTAGCGTCGATGATCATATAGTCAAGTCCGAATTACCTCCAACTCGAGTGCGTGCACGCGGACGTTGCCGAACTCGCCAACGTTGATGATGACATGCAGTGTCCCCAGACGGTCTCTCGATAACGATTATCAGAAACTGTCGTAGTATGCGGACGAACGTGGAACTAGAGCTACGGTCAGCTTTATGACGAAAGATGTGTCGGAGGTACGTTGCCACGATCCGTCATGAGTCTGGGTGCATAAAAAGACCACGCAGTGTTCTACACGCGTTCGTGGAGGGTGTCTCGCAAAACCGGTGCGCATGCCGAAGCAAATGGGCTATCATGAATAGTCCGCAGTGAACGGAGTTAGCAGTCTCTCTCTTTAGTCATGAGGGCGTATCCGGGAGCGTCCAGGGCAACTTTCCATAGCTGCGGTTGAGCGTCAGGCATCAGGTTTTATGAGCTATGACCTGAGTTCAGCATCAAAGACCATAGCTTTCTCGCCAGAAAAGGGGGGGATGGTATGATTATGAAGACGATCGGCCATGCCCAGACTGCGACTGCGTTACCTGGACTCCGAACATCTGCGTATGGGTCCTCCCCGATTCTATACAATGAAGCCGACAGACGTCTTCCAGCCGGCCGCGCTATGCCAAGGTCGAGGCAGTAGAAGAGTCATTCGGGTAACGAGCTCAGTGCCGGTGATCACAGAACGCAATTACATCTCGCCGCTAATGTCATGTAATCAGAATGTCAGTCAATGGGGTTTGTTCATTACATGAGACGTACCACGTACACGCACTTGCAGGTTGTGTCGAAGCGTCCTGCACAGTCGACCGAAGGATCATGGGACATGTCCAGCAGTATCGGCGGAGGTACAGCTAGCTCTGTTCAGCCCAATACAACACATGCAAAGACTGGCGAATGTGGATCATATCACTGGCTGAGGACCCGATACGAGGCCTATTAGAACGAAAGCGAGGGCTGGGATAAATGTGAACGAAGGCAAGGCCAGTTCCGGAAACTGCCGACATGGGTATTTGTGGGGCGCTTATGTCAATGGCACCCTGCCTGAACGACGAGTTCCGCATTGCTCATGTACTGCCAGTAGTCTGTACAGCGCACAAGTCCGTAGAGGAGTATTCATGGTACCAATATTTGTAAGTACTCAACACGCATATGTCGTGGGCGTGCGTATGACTGTCGACTTCGGGCGCTAATACTGAATCACAACTAGAATTAAGGCCCTCACAGATCCCAAAACGTTGACGCGAATAACTCGTTGACGCGAATAACTACCACAATGTTGAGCCGAAACGAGTGGCCATGATACATGCGCGATTGAGTCCCAGCCGCCGCATTTGTGCTGTCTTGGCACCATTGGCTTGTGTAATAACAACTCGTACTCGGATGAGAACCTCGTCGGTACCGGGATCGTCGTTCGGATGACTCTCAAACCCCCCACGGCCGTATGCTGCGGTCATCTCGACGATGTCTGCTGACTTTGTCAGATCCATTTTAGTGAAGTGGATGTACGCAAATGCTCAGGCCCAGGCGCTGCTGACAGGGTCTAGACGTCATCTACCAAGTATTACCAGGACTTGTTTTTCGTCAAAAACACATGTTCTCAAGCGGCGACCAATTCTCGTCATTGGAAAATGGTTCTTTCACCTGCATGATAAGGCTGAATACTCACACGATTCCGCAGCTACAAAGGGTGATGCTGGACGCTCCTGGTCAATAACGCGGCAGGATAGGCACTCCCCCTTCCCTGTGCCGCATTCATGACGGTATCCTCATGACCCCAGACAGAAATAATTTCACAACTCCGTTCACTGCGCAGTGTCTTGGACGGCAGCCTACCATGGTGCAGTTCCTCTGACGAGGTACATAAACAGCGTGACTGGCTTCCGGTCGCGCAATCGTTTACCACCCCCTCTCCTTCTTCGCCAACTATCATGTCGCGTACCCGGACTACATGGCTTGTAACAGGGTGCGTGTACCTCCCTCCACCTGAATCCTCTTAGGTCATGCCCAACCACACCCGTCTTAGAGCAAACCGTGGCATCGGTTTTGAGTTCGTCCGTCAGCTGCTCGAGTCGTCAACCAACCTGGTGGTAGCGGCTTGCCGCAACCCCGAAATGGCGTCCACCCTCTCCGACCTTCGAGAGATCGCCCAAGGGACGCTTCATATCATAAAGATCGACGTGAGCGACTTCGACAGCATCCGCTCCTCCGTTCCGGTTCTTGAGCAAATACTTGGGGAAACGGGGCTTGACTACTTAGTCAACAACGCTGCCATAGTACGTATACTCAGTCAATATGCGCAGAACTGCTTGTTTCCTCGGATGGAAGAGCGTGCTGACTCGTCCCCTATGCCCGCAGGCAATCATTGACACCGCATTTGCGTTCGAGCCAGAGGCCCTTCTCTCCAGCTTCCGCACGAACACGATTGGGCCCGCGCTCCTCTCGCAGGTCTGCCTTCCCCTGCTCGAAAAGGGCCACACGAAGAAGATCGTCCACATCTCGAGCATAAGCGGGAGCATAGCAAGCCTCGCGCAAACACCGTCCGCATTCCTAGCCATCCCGTCGTACTCGATGAGCAAAATCGCGCTCAATATGCTCGTACGTTATCCTCTTCTCATGGAACAGCAGGTTGGTTGATCGGGGGCTTGACATATCGCGCACACAGGCCTACAAGCAGAAGCTCGAACGTCCCGACATAACGATTATCCCGCTGTGCCCCGGGTGGGTCCGAACAGGTGGGTCTTACTCATACAATACGTACCGCGCCAGAATTTATGTTTAGAGACTATCGTAACAGACATGGGAGGACAGGACGCCGCAATGGATATGGAAGGAGGTCTCGGAGGTCAGGAAACCCCGTTAGAGCCACACGAGAGCGTCTCAAAGATGCTGAAGCTAGTCACCTCCTCGACCATCGCGGATAGCGCAAAGTTCGTCCGGTGGAACGGAGAAACAATCCCGTGGTAGACACAAGGTCTCAACCGCCTTCAGGTGAAGTCGTACTTAAGACCGGTGGGAGGGGAGGCACGAAGCGCCGATTGTGAACGTCCAGTCCCCGGCTATAGCAAGTGCATGTACCGTGCCGGTGTGCTGTTGTTGAAGAAATACAGAATAGAAACCAAATCTACGGCATAATTGCAATGAATTGTTGGGATAACAATCATATCGCGCTGGTTGTTATACGATTGGTAGCAGACCTGGTGAGCGTTAAAAGTCTGCGCAACTTGCCATCCACCGTGATCAACAATTGCCAGGAGACCGGAGAGCGTCACATAAACCTGACAGAGTTCCTTCATTCTCGTCTTTGAGACTGGATAAGGATGTTTGTATCGTAGGCTAAGCAGTGAACCCTATGTTATCTGACCTCTCGATCTGCGCAGTCATCCAACGTCAATCGCGAGTGCTAATGATTCGACTGACAAGATGTTGAATCCAAAAACCGGGCGCGGGCTTGTAGGTTTACAATCCTAATCAAATAGACAGAGCTGACGTGGAGTCTGGGTGGCAGAAAACCTTGATATTCCAGCGGGGCTGTGAGTTACTTGTTGCGCCTAGCGTGATATAAGCTCAGTCAGTGCCGGGGTTATTAGGCGAATGACCAAGTAATGCTCCAAGTGGCCACGTTGTCGCCCCACAGACGATGCCTGATAAGGCTGTGTATACAGTCCAAGTTACCTCTCAAGGTACGGCACACAAAGCAGTCATTTTGGTCGGTCCTCTCAACCCAACCCTTTCATCTACGGTGCGGCGGCAGGTTGACGTCTAGACGATTGGGCCTACCGAACGTCCCTCCCACGCTAGATTGTCTTGAGCGAGCGAGTCATGAACTCAATCAAACCGTCTCGCTGCCGAGAACAGGGGCATATAAAGTGGTCAAAAATGATTCTGCGCCAGAACCGATCCTGCTCTCTTCCGTCACTCAGATCCCCGGCAGCCCTCTCTAGCCACCATGCCCACAACACCTACAACATGGCTGATCACTGGGTACGTGCGCCTCTTGTCTCCCACCCACCATTAGCTAACGCCTGTCACTGATTTCTCACACACTCCCGCAGCGCGAACCGAGGAATAGGCTTTGAAATCGTCCGCCAGCTACTTGAGAGTCCAGACAACCTCGTCTTAGCCGCATGTCGTGACCCAGAGAAGGCCAGAACGCTTTCTAACTTGAAGAACAGCACTCAAGGGACATTGCACATCATCAAAATCGACGTGAGCGACTTCGATAATGTCCGCGCATCGGCGCACGAGCTGGAGGAAATATTGGGAGAGACCGGGCTTGACTATCTAGTCAACAACGCTGGAATCGTGCGTGTCTAGTGTGCACACGTTCGAGCACTAGCAGCGTACCAACGTCCTTGTTTCCTTCCCTAGGTATTCTTCGATTCGGCGTTTGCGTTCGACCCCGAGGTGATGCTCTCAAGCTTCCGCACTAATACTGTCGGCCCCGCGCTTGTCTCGCAGGTGTGTCTTCCGTTTCTCAAGAAAGGACATGCAAAGAAGGTATTACATATCTCAAGTACAAGCGGAAGCATCGAGAGCTTGGAGCGTACACCGACAGCATACCTACCCGTTCCGTCGTACTCAATGAGCAAGGCTGCACTCAATATGCTGGTGCGTTCTTCCCATCGTGGCACTCGTTTGATCAACATGTGACCGGAGAGACCCTGAGACTGGTCTCCTAGGCGTTCAAACAGAAATTGGAGCAGCCTGACCTCACGGTCATCACAATGTGCCCAGGATGGGTCAAGACGGGTATGCGACCATTCGCGCATATATCCTGTGATGACTCGGAATCTTGCTTTCTGACCAGCCTGATTCCCAGACATGGGAGGCAAAGACGCAGCGCTGGAGCCGCGAGAGAGCGTTGCCGGTATCCTCAACATTATCATATCCGCTACGATCGCCGACAGCGGGAAGTACCTTCGCTGGAACGGGGAGGTCATTCCGTGGTAGAGGATCAAAGCCAACAGCTAGCACTCGACGAATCGGTACTAGGGTGGTATCCTTCGGATGAAGGGGAAGACAGCCGTTGCTATAATAGAGCCCTGTATCGGATACCTAAGCATCTCACGACGTAGTACGCGGCTATGTATGCCACTATATCCCAATCGGCGCTAGCCAGTTTCGTACATTGTTACCAACCACCACTCGGCTGATCGCTGAGTCAACCTGATCGCTTTGGCTTGGTTCGTACGCCGGGAGTTGTGAGGTGTAGCGTAGGCGCATTGGCAGTATGTCAACATTCTTGTGCGCTTCTGCTTTACGACGGTGAGTATCGAGTTGATGTTCTATAGCAGCACGGGCGTTATCAATGAAAGACAGTCCGTCTGACCATCGACTTCGATTTTTTGCAGGGTCAATGATGAGAAATAGAATATCGATGAACTATGCAACGAGAGCGGTTGAGTGCTGCTCCAAATGTTGCTCCGAGATGTTTTCCATATCCCCGGGGCCCTCTGGAAAATCGCCTGAAGACACAAGCTTCGCCGGCTCCGAGCAGGTTGCATATGACTAGCAAAGGCGAGCGCGCCGTTACATTATCCTCGACAATCTCCGCTCAACCCTGAAGCCCCGAGCCGTCGGGGACTCCGGAAGATGACTGAGCAATGCTGCGTGGTCCTAGCCGTCAGAATGCCAATAGAGCTCGGCTCTCAGCCTTCGCCATTCGCGCGGTATATGCATTGTCATCATGTTCACGGCTCCCACACGATGTCACTAATGGCGGGAAGAAACTGCTAACTCCGTTCACTATGCAATAACGACAACGTTACCTTCTGCGCCCAGATCTCCAAAAAGAAAAGTATAAGATATCCCAGGCAGTACGACTCAGGCATCCTTCCTTCCCTTCGCACCACTCGTTGCTTTGAGCCCTTTCTCCTACCGGAATGTCAAGCACGAACACTTCGACTACATGGCTTGTTACGGGGTGAGTCCACATTTCCTCCTTCTCAGACACGCATCTTACTTGAAACTTCCAGGGCTAACCGTGGCATCGGATTCGAAATCGTCCGTCAGCTGCTCGAATCTTCCAGTAACATCGTCGTCGCTACATGCCGTGACCTCGAGAAAGCCACCGCATTGTACGATATCGGAAAGGCGTCGCAAGGGACGCTCTACGTCCTCAAGCTCGATATAGGCGACTTCGACAGCGTCCGCGCGTCCGCATCCACGCTGGAGAAAGTCCTCGGAGGGACCGGGCTCGACTATCTGATCAATAACGCCGGCATCGTGAGTATTCTTCGCGTCCGTCTGCTACGAGAGCGCGGCACTCTACTGACACATTCTTGTCACACAGGCATCCGTTGACACGGCGTTCACCCTGGACGTGGAGATACTCATGTCCACCCTCCGCACGAACGCCGTTGGTCCTGCGCTCTTATCCCAAGTGTGCCTCCCTTTCCTGCAAAAAGGGGGTACGAAGAAGATCCTACACATCTCCAGCACAGCCGGAAGTATCGCAACCGCAGCGCATGCGGCACCAGAGTTCCAGCTCATCGCATCCTATGCCATGAGCAAGGCCGCTCTCAACATGCTCGTACGTACTTCTTTTTACTCTGACCATCGATTATCCGCTATGAAACCGCCTGGGTCTCATGCCAACCGTTTTAGGCGTACAAACAGAAGCTCGAGCAACCCGACTTTACTGTCATCACCCTTTGTCCCGGGTGGGTCAAGACTGGTATGTTATGCATGTCGGCAACATATAGACTTTGTTTTAGTCATAGACTAATGCGAGTGTTTGTCAGACATGGGTGGTGATCAAGCGGCATTAGAACCGAAGGAAAGCATCGCCGGCATCCTGAAGGTGATCACGTGCGCGACGACCGCGGATAGCGGGAAGTATCTTCGATGGAACGGGGAGGAAATTCCATGGTAGACGTGGGTGAACATTTACTGCACGAGTGGGAGGAGCCACTTGGTCGTACGTCTGTGGCTCGGCACCCGCGCAAACATGCAATGTGTAAACGGCGTACGATTAAGTTTCCGGAAACTGCCAACAAACTCGTTCAATTGGAACGTATCTGCACGGAGATAATTATCCACGCCGTCTACGAATCTTGCCTTTTCTATGGTACATGGTCGTAGAAGGAGTGTGTAGCATGAGATGTGCCCGCGCGTGAGCGGATCGTTGGCCTCCGAGTGTGGGCGCCAACGCGCTTCTCCGCACTAGCCATCATACACCGCTGCCTCACTAGCTAATCTTGGAAAGATCGCGATTCTCGCGTTGTCCATTCATCGCTGCTGGACTTGTCAGCCAAAACACACAATCTAATTCGGCCTACTCTTCATTCTCCTAACGTACGCTGAGTAGTGAGCCAGGTCACTTATGCCATGAGTGAACGCAACCTCCAGCTGCGGTCGGCTGCGTTAATTGCGAACTCATTCACAGATGCAGCATTCAGCGGAAGTCTATAAGTAGCAGTATGATGATACCATAACACACATCCGGCCCCGCCCTATGATCTGCACGACCTCGTCTTGTTGGTTGAACTTGCTTAGCACCCATAGGAAGCCCGGGAAAGAGATATCGCAACGAAATCATCACGCTCTAGCTCCTCGGCCTGGACGGTGTCCCGCATAGAAGTGCCATCCCGGCTGCGGGATATGTTGACAGTAATGTGCCGCGAATCAAACGTTCACAGCGCTCATTGCGCTTGCCCGCCCTGGGCTCATCTCTCCGGAGCGATCGCGCTCGCTTCGTAGTCATAGTACGTCAGCTTGCATCGGGTTTGAATAAATTCTCTGAGATCATGCTTGTGAACCCCAGATGTTAGCTTCAAAAAGTTCCTTCTTCTGCCCGAGCAGGTCCTTCGCGCGTGCCATGATCAATCATTGTCTGCCGAAGATGGCATCCACGAGGCTTGAAGTCCCTCGCCGACTGCAAGATCTCACAACTGCGAACTGGCGATGCTCGAGCATAGAATGACCATTTCTGGTACTGTACTCGACCACACCGCAAGCCCCGTGTGTGCCCATGCGGAACCTGGCATCTCGTCCCTACTCTCGCCGCATCCTCTCACGCGAAGCCTCCAATGAGAACACAACCAAGCTATCTCCGCCCGGATAGCGCGAAGTCTTGGTGCAGTCATCATGCAATTCAAGTTTTGCCGACCTTTTACTTATAAAAACCCTGCCGCACCGTCGGCCACAACCCGTCCTCCCCCTGCCTTGCTTGTGTTACCGTCATGTCATCCAGCATCACTACTCCCACCACGTGGCTCATTACTGGGTAAGCACCCCCACCGTTGCGTGCTCGCGCACTTTGAGTGTTCACCATCTTTTTCCCCCTTTAGCACCTCACGCGGAATCGGACTCGAGCTCGTTCGCCAACTCCTTGCCTCGCCTGACAACATCGTTGTCGCAGCGTGCCGCACGCCCGAGAAAGCCACCGCGCTCTCCGATTTAGCCAATACCGCGAAGGGGACGCTCCACATCATCCAGCTCGATGTGAGCGACTTTGCGAGCGTCCGCGCGGCCGCAGCGGAGATGGAGAAGATCCTTGGGGACACCGGACTTGACTACCTCATCAACAACGCCGCCATCGTGTGTCCTGCTTCCTAAGTACCGCTCTCATGCCCAATCGCTGAGCGAGGGTTCCTACCAAAGGCGACATCCGATTCGGCGTTCACGGCTGACCCGGACGTGCTACTAGCCAGCTACAAGACGAACACCATCGGGCCGGCGCTCCTCTCCCAGGTCGCGCTTCCTTTCCTTGAGAAGGGACACGCGAAGAAAATCCTGCACGTGTCGAGCACGGGCGGTAGCTTCGCGAGCGCAGCGGCGCTTGCGAGGCGGCACACCATGATCGCATCGTATGCGATGAGCAAGACCGCGCTGAACATGCTCGTGCGCATCTCTCCGTTTTCTTCCGAGATCATTTACGGTAGTACTCGGTGCTGATCGCTTCTTACGCGGCAGGCATACAAGCAGAAGCTAGAGCGTCCGGACCTGACGGTGATCACGCTCTGCCCCGGGTGGGTGAAGACGGGTATGTTGGACATATATTGGCCGGCATGGGCGGCATGTTATAACTCATCCTTCACTCTTGCAAGATATGGGTGGTAAAGATGCACAGCTCGCACCAGAGGAGAGCATCAGGGGCATCCTCAAGGTGATCACCTCCGCGACGCTGGCGGATAGCGGGAAGTACTTGCGATACGATGGAGAGTCCATCCAGTGGTAGGCTGGTTGTGCGGAATGGGGGGCGTTTCTGTAGTTCCCGAGGGACGCGGAAGATATAATCTGAAGTCAAAGAGGAATGAGTGCTAGCTGCAACGTTGTATCCCGAGCAGCTGATGTGTATGATGCTACTACTATTGGAAACAATATGGGCGCTAAACTGTGTTCTGCTACTTGACCATTCGCGGTCGCTGTGGCTCCATATAATGCGACTTAGCGCCTGAGAAGCCAATTCTGGATGACTGCTTCCGTGCTGTCGTTGATGGAGCATCTACACCCGTCCACATAATCATATTCGCATGGACAAATGGGCGCACCCGACTCGGGAAGATGTGTGTACGGAATATCCATGTGCTCTACGGCGACAGTACGCTCATACATCTCTGGAGCACAAGGGTGCTCTGTAACGTCGGTTGACAAATCACTCGTACCAACGCTCGAATTCGTGCGCCACCAACATCCTGGCATTCGTGGCGTCAATAGGGCTGGTAGCTCCGACCCAAGGGGAGACAGACTTGGCTGGACTCAATTGCGCTTGTCGGAACAGCGCTCAAGTGTCTGATGACGATCTTCTCTTCTCTAGATACCCGGGACGTTCGTCGTGATTGAGTCTAACCTACAACGCACCAAATTTCGAGTTCGCCTACTGCTGCTGTGAGTTCTTCACGCCAATTTCTAACTGAACCATTCCTGCTGAAGTTGCGAATATATGCCGAGTAATTCGGTTCCGAAGCATGTTCGAAGCACGTAATTGGCTGCCACGAATGCGTCTCTCTACCTACCTCCGCATCTCGCCGTACGCTCATTAAAGTCTCGCTCCCACGCGAATGGCGAGCAACAATATTACACCCGCGTAGCATCAGGAAGTCTTCGTGCCTTTCCATCAGGCAGAATTATCCTTGTACCATTGTTGCCGAGTGTAGGCTTCTGATAAAGCCCACGTAGGACTTGGTCTATCATCCCCATCCCCACCGTCTGAGGCTGCACTTCTCTTCGACGACTGAAATGACTTCTACCACTGCCGCGCCTGCCACGTGGCTTATCGCAGGGTAGGCACCCCGGTTTTGCTCCGCGTACACAGTCCCCTCACATTCTTACGCCTTTTGCACCTTCCAGATCCTCACGCGGGATTGGATTCGAGATCGTCCGCCAACTGCTCGGTTCACCCGAAAATGTCGTCGTCGCCGCGTGCCGCACTCCCGAAAAAGCCTTCAAACTCGCCGAGCTGCAGAAGACTGCAGCGCCGGGTGCGCTACACATCATCCAACTCGACATGAGCGATTTTGAGAGCATTCGTGCGTCCGCAGTCCCACTGGGGACAATTCTTGGGGAAATGGGACTCGACTACCTTGTCAACAACGCCGCAATAGTGGGTGCCATTTCATCTTTCACAGCTACAGTCCCAAGCTCACGATCTTGCCGTCGTTTGCTACAGGGTGTGTTCGACGCCGCGTTCGAACTTGACCCGGAGGCGCTGCTCGCGAGCTTCCGCACAAACACCATCGGGCCGGCGCTACTTTCACAAGTCGCGCTCCCATTTCTCGAAAAGGGCCGTATGAAGAAGATCCTACACATTTCCAGCACGGCAGGCAGCATCACAAGCTCACCAACCCTCACTCAACGGCCGATTACATCGTACGCGCTAAGCAAGGCCGCGCTAAATATGCTTGTGAATGTCGTTCCCAGTCTCTCGGCTGTTCTCTCTGGCGGCTGTGCTAGATGTTGACTGTCCTGGTGTTGCAGGCATACAAGCAAAAGCTCGAGCGCCCAGACTTGACGATCATCGCCCTCTGCCCAGGATACGTAAAGACGGGTGAGTCATGCTTGCAACGATCTACGGTTTACCTCACACGACATATCCTTTTCCGCAAGATTTGGCTGGTCCGGACGCGTTGCTCGAACCGGAAGAAAGTATCAGGGGCATCTTGAAGGTCATCACCTCCGCGACTCTGGCCGACAGCGGCAAGTATCTGCGGTACAATGGAGAGACCATCCCATGGTAAAAGCCCCGACGAGATCAAGTGGGCGTGCACACTCGAGGGCTTTCTGTACACTGCATCTTTCCTTCTTGCAGTCAACAAAACTGTGTAAAGTATGTTCTTGTGAAGCACTAGTACTTGAAGCGACGAAGGTCGCTGGCTTGGAGCGTGAGCACTTGCGCTGATACTCGGACCACCACGTGCCAAACATCCACGATCAGTCCATTTGAGACTCTTTGCCCTGGATGTCAAACAGGGCTAGAAGACTCAAACTGTCGCTGCGCTGATGAATGAGCATTTCTAAATGTGGTAAGGTCCCGCTTGCCTGGCAATCAATAACGTACTTGTAATTCTCACTAGACTCATTATTATCAGGCGGTTACGGATCCGAATCAGCTCTGGCAACGATGTACGCCATCTTCTGTTCCTTTCGTACAGTGGCACGGTTCCAGAAAATGCCTTGACTTAATGTAGGTCATGATCATACTTGATTGTCTACCCGCGCTTGCGCTTGCGTCAAGGCATGTGAAACTTGGACATCACTATCAAGGGCTCTTGGCCGTATATGTTCATCAGAGCTGTACACCTTTCTCGCGGACTGCGCCCTAGCTCAGACCGGGCTGCCAACTGGGCATCGCGCACGCTTGAGCCGGGCTCAGCTCCTCTCATCCTTGATATGTGTCAACAGGCTTACCACGACATCCTTTGTTGCCATCCCTACTGTCGATCAGGGAACCACGCCCGCCAAGTCTCCTGCTTCATCGAAACCTGTCGGCAACTCTGACGTTGTACATCGTACATTATACAGACGCCTCTTCTCGAGAATGTCCCCACAAATGCAAGGCTTCTCGATGTGTCATCTACTAGGCACTTCTTCTGCAATACGACTCACCCCTGGACAAATACTCTTTCTGGGTCGCACTTGGGAAACGCCCTACACCCTACTGTTACTTTCACGAAGCCAAAACTGGCACACTGTTGCCACTACGACACGGTAATCAAACATGGAGGCTCGCGAAACGTTGGTGCACGCAATGACGTATGTTTTAGCTCCTTCGCTTGAACGACATCTGCTTAAGGCTCGGCACTGAGTTGTCACAGACCTCACGACAGGGCGCCGACCGCCGGTGAGTGCTCGGGTATCCCGTCGGATCCCGAGTTAGCATTGTTCTCAATACCCGGTGACACCGAACACAGCACTCTCTTCGCTTTCAAAACGTCGTGTGATCGGCGGCCCGGTGTATTTCGAATGGGCTTGCTACGAAGGGTTTCCCTACGCTAACTTCCTGTTGAACTAACTATAGGCGGGTTCAGACGAAACTTCACCCAGTATCGAGTACCCAATCTGAAAAGGCCACGAACGATGTAGGGGAACATAGTCAGCCACCTATCTCTTCGTATGTGCATCTGGAGTCAGCCCTTACGCGAAGATACAACGACTAGCTGACGGACATGGGCCCTGCCCGAGTAACTGCGAAACATGTCACAGCGAAACATGGTCGTCCCTGAGTATCAGTCCTCCGCAACCACCGGAGGTTCTCCACCCATATAAAGTGCCTAGCCCAAGACGCAGTAAATGCACCCCCTCCTCATTTTTCCAAACTCTACTCCAGCTAAACAAGTGCCTATCATGTCGCCCGCCACCACCACTCCCACCACGTGGCTCATCACTGGGTAGGCACCTCGGCCTCCATCGCGCATCCGAATCCATCATTCTCACCCCTTCCGCTCCTCCCCAGAACTTTCCGCGGGATCGGGCTCGCGTTCGTCCGCGAGCTGGTCGCCTCGCCCGACAACCTCGTTATCGCCTCGTGTCTCGCTCCCGAGGAATCGACCGAGCTTGCCGCCCTGAAGAAGGACGCGAAGGCTGCACTGCACATCATCAAGATCGACATGAGCGACTTCGCGGACATCCGTGCATCCGCGGCGGAGGTGGAGAAGATCCTTGGTCCGGACCTGGGGCTCGACTATCTTATCAGCAACGCCGCCATCGTAAGTTGCACGTATATCGCCTGTAACTCCAATTTCGAGCTTACTGACCCTGGCTGCAGGCGGTGTGGGATTCAGCATTCTCGCTCGACCCGGAAGACCTGCTCACGATCCTCCGAACGAACACGGTGGGACCCGCAGTACTCTCGCAGGTGATGCTGCCGTTCCTCGAGCGTGGGCGCGAGAAGAAAATCCTGCACATCTCGAGCACGGCTGGCAGCGTTGCAACCGCACGATACATTACACAACGACCGATCACATCGTACAGTGTGAGCAAGGCAGCGCTGAACATGCTCGTACGCATATGCTCCAAGCCTCTTTCGTCTGAATCGAGTACTGATTTCGTCCTTGGGCGATCATAGGTCTATCGACAGAAGATGGAGCGTCCGGACTTAACGATCATCGCCGCCTGCCCGGGACATGTAAGGACAGGTAAGTCGCGCACTGTACAGCTATTGCCAACATTTCTGATCCTGATTTTTGCAAGCATTGGGGGGTGCGGAGGGACTACTCGAACCAGAGGAGAGTGCCCGGGAACTTCTGAAGCTGATCAAGGCCGCTACGCCGGAGGACAGCGGGAAGTATCTGCGATACAACGGGGAGGTCATTCCTTGGTAGGCACCAAGGACGCGAGGCAAATCGATAACATGAGCACCGTTCCTTCCCATCTTCTTCGGAAGCAGTGTACTGCGCTCGAAGTCATACAAGTAGTCACCTTTCGCATGCCTTCGCATATGCGTTCAAAAATTAGTCAGATAGTTGAGCACCGCCAAGTAATAGACTACTAGTTCACTGCCGATCCACGCAAAGCCCAGACTATTACACATCCATATCGCTCATGTGAAAAAGTGAGGGAGAGCGTGATGCTTCTTGGCATCTACATATCATCCAGTGTACTTACTCACTGTCGCTATACAGCGTGTCATTGCTCTGCGAGCATCACTGCCGCATTTTCGAATGAGCCAACCCGTAGGTATTGGGTTGACACATGCTTCGCGGACGGGTACGCCAAACCGCAAACGAATCAATAACTGTGACAACTCACCGATCCTTACTCATTCATGGGAGTTCGTGACTGTGGCGTGTAGGAATTTGCGAAAGAGCAAACCAGTGGGTGCACGATCGAGGAGCCGCGGCCATGTCGCCGCGTATGCTCGAATGTGCAGGGGCCGCAGCACTGAAGAAGGAGAACGTTGATAGAGAGCCTCATGAGCACGAGAAACGGCAGACACTTATCTTTGAAGGCGAACCACAACCGTAACAAAATAGCAGTGCAAAGAAGTACTCATCACCATGTCCTCCACAACGCCTACTACTTGGTTCGTTACAATGTACTTTGTTCTTACTCATTTAATCAGTTCTGACATTCTCCGCACCGCTACTTATCTTTGCTGACATTCACACCGCAGAGCATTGGCCTCGAGCTCGCCATCCAGCTTCGTCATCGCCGCCTGCCGCACAATGTGACGGCAGCTGTTACACTTCATGCGTGCGCTCGGCTCCGAATATTCGCAAACGGGCTCCGGTAAGAGCCCGGAGTCGGCGCGCTCCTATGGAATCGGGCATTTTCGGTCAGAGCGGTGCTTACCGCACCTCGCCACACATATCCAACATCCATTCCATAAACGCAAGATCTACGCTTACTGAGCCAACGCGGGAATGATCAATGTTGTGCGCCACGTCTAGCACTGACAAAGCAGATCGAGGACCTGCCAAGCACCCAGCGGTGCATCCTCGTCCAGATACCCGTCGTGTATACCGGGGTTTTTTTGGCTTCGATGAATAATGCGTGTTCACCCCGTCAGTCGATCAGAACGCAGCTTCCTGGACAATTGTCGCCACTCACCCCGAGGACGTTTGATGCCACGCCTAACTGATGCCTCTGCATCTGTACATGAATACATGGTACGTAACCCTGATCGCTTCGCCAGGGTCGGGTCGGCGCGGCAATGTAGTTGAGGACGAGAGATGTTTGCGTGCGGATTACCGGCGCCACGATAAACATATATAGCCTGGGGAAGGGGGGCGTGGCGATCTAACATCTTACCGTACCCTACCTTTCCACTACAACTAGCTTCAACCCATCTTTACGTCGGACATGACCCGTCCCACCACTTGGCTCATTTCTGGGTAGGTACATGTCTGCCTTGATCGACGCGTGCGCTTCTCATTCTTTCGCAGAGCAAACCGCGGAATTGGATTCGAGCTCGTCCGACAGCTTCTCGAATATCCCACTTACATCGTGGTGGCAGCGGTGCGCAACCCAGAGAAGGCCACGGAACTCGCCATCCTAAAGGTGGCCGCAAAAGGCACCCTCCACATCGTACAGCTTGAGGTCAGCGATTTCGACAACGTCCGGGCGCTGCCGAAGAAGCTCGAACCCATCCTCAGCGACACCGGCCTCGATTACCTCGTCAATAATGCAGCGATCGTACGCACTCCACTTGTTATTCTCGTTTGGGTGTACACGAACGGGTTGTGTAGTTCAAGCAAGATACCGCGTTCACCCTAGAGCCCGAGAAACTCCTCGAGCTCCTGCGCGTGAACACTGTCGGTCCCGCGCTCGTCTCGCAGGTGCTCCTGCCGCTGCTCCAAAGGGGAACCGCGAAGAGTATCACGAATATCTCGAGCACCGCTGGTAGCATCGCTGTCATTGAAGAGATCGAGGGGCCCATCAAGCTGAATACGTCATACCCGATCAGCAAAACCGCGCTAAACATGCTGGTACGCACCAAACTCCTCGTGTTATGATCTTCTGTTATTGACGGAAGTTTGCAGGGGTACAAACAGAGGTTGGAGCAGCCTGACTTTACGATCCTCTCGCTTTGCCCAGGTTGGGTCAAGACAGGTGTGTTATTGCGTAGCTTTCGCGTCCTGTTTCGGCCCCTATTGACATTATCCTGGCATCCCAGATATGGGTGGGCAAAGCGCAATGCTCGAACCGCAGGAAAGCGTTGCAGGTATCATCAGGGTCATCGCGTCCGCAACACCCGCCAAAAGTGGTAAATTTATAAACTACGCAGGAAAGGAGATCGCCTGGTAGAGTGTGTGAGCATCTGGCATATTGTTGACTAGAATTAGGGTGTTGTCTGTAGTTTGTATATTACTTATCTGGGGATCCTAGAGCCTGTAATTGTTCGTGTACGATCGGGCAGTTGAAGTTGTTGGTCGAGACACCGGGTTGCGCGATCCCGATCGAATAGCATGGAGACAGAATTGGTCCCATGCACGCACAAGGACGTAGTCCACTGCTGGATTTAGTTCTCCAAGGCGCACTCGGGCGGTAGTAAAGCGTAGAGAACAAGACAGAAGAAGGGATTCTGGGCCAATTAACAGCACGAGCGGCGCCACCGACACAGCAGAATCATGGCATCTGGAGCGTACGCTGTATATCGGTGGGATTGATCTGTTCCACGTCGTCGGTAGGTCACAGCGGCGCATGAAGTCTTCTCTCGAAATCTGTAACGTACGTGAAACGGTTTGAGGGGTCGGCAGGACAGAATAAGAGTCCATGACAGCTTTAGTAGGGTCCGGCATCCGCAGTATTGCAGTCCATATTCAACGGTTTAATTCTTTCGAATGAAGGGACGTACCAGTTTTATGCAAATGTCCCTCTAGGGCTGAATTTTGATACATACTACAATCTCTTCCACCCCTCGGAGTATGGTCGCAGTCCTATAGTAATCGTCTATCGCGAATTTTCCCGCACTTACAGGCAAGTCGTATATGGAGCGTAACGACCTTGAGCTGTAGATCAGTACGAACAGAGCCGGCTCAACGCAGATGATCCAGCAGCGGCCATGCCCGATTCAAAGTGTTCTCAACCCAAATAGCAAGTTGGAGGATTTATCCAAGCTCGAGTTCAAACTGCAAGACGATGAGAGTCAAGATCATGATGAGTCAGAGGATGCCGGTGAGTCGCCACAAAAATCAAACACAAGTAAGTTCCCACACATTCTTTGCTATGATGCCAGTAGTAGTACTTACCGTTGCTTGAACCCAACACCACCAGCTTTCAGGCTCTATCAGGATCTCGAGTAGGCAGTACCGAGGATCTCCGGGTCCATCAGGATCCATCGTGCGAGGCTCTCAGCTCTACCAAAATCAAGAAACAGGAAAAATCGGAAGCAGCGTCAAAGCTACTATGTAGGACTCGGTGGCGTCGTCTGTAGGACCTCGTTCAACAAGTGTGCTATGTTTCACAAGTGCACTAAGTCGAGAATGTAGGCGATTTTGTTGGTCTGTCACGGTTTACGCTGATCCAAAGAGTAGGCTGTATTCTTGAGGCCTGCTGCCGCCGTGGACACGACAATCATCGGCGCCTGATAGGCCTGCTGAGACCGGATATATCCTGGGCAAAATCGGGGTTCACGTTATTAGACATCTCTACCCATCGTCAGGATTTCTATGGGGACTAGGTCTTTGTTCTGAACCACTTGCGATCGCCCTCACCTCTCAGCGCTTAGCACTTGGTGGATTAAAGCCAAACCTTCACCTTCACGGGAGCCGCCATGCAGTCCACGTCTCAGAGAGCTACCTGGCTCATCACTGGGTGCGCATGCCTTTTACCCTCGTGTCCAAAATAACTTGTTTAACAACGCTGTGGCCCTACGCAGAGCATCTCGCGGTATTGGTTTGGAGCTTGTCAGACAGATACTCAAATCGCCGAACAACGTGATCATCGCAGCATGCCGCGCCCCAGAGAGGGCTGCAGGTCTTGACGCCCTGAAGAACACCGTTCAGGGTACATTGCACGTTATGCCGCTCGACGTGAGCGATACCGCGAGCATACGCGCTGTTCCGAAACAACTCGAAGCCATCCTCGGTGACTCTGGCCTGGACTATCTTATCAACAATGCCGGAATCGTAAGTCTTTGTTGCCGATACAATGCATCATGATGTTATCAAACCCCAACTCAAATGTTATACAGGACGCACATGATACGGCGTTCAACTTCGATCTGGAAGTGCTCATGAACATACTGAAGACCAACACCATCGGCCCCGCACTCATCACCCAGGTTTGCCTCCCTTTCCTCGAGAAGGGGAGCGCGAAGAAGATCACACACATATCCAGTGCCATGGGGAGCATCGCGACTGCAGATGAGTTCGGTGCAAGGGGTGTCTCGTACTCGATGAGCAAAGCTGCGCTGAACATGCTCGTGAGTGCATTTGTCCATGTTCCCCATTTCTAGCCAGCTGCATGTTACATACTCCTGCAGACGTACAAGCAGAAACTGGAAAGACCCGATCTCACGTTCCTCACGCTCTGCCCTGGGTGGGTCAAGACTGGTAAGCTAGTACTCAAGCCCGTGTCATGTTTCCGGCGGCATCTCATGCGACGTGACCAGACATGGGAGGCGAGGGTGCCGTGCTGGAGCCCAAGGAAAGTGTCGCAGGTATCCTCAGAGTTGTCACCTCCGCTACCCGCGACGACAGCGGCAAGTATATGCGGTACGATGGCGAGCCCATGCCGTGGTAACGAGAAGGCCACGAAACCAACATCGATCACTACTCGCATGTCTCTGGCTTATCTCATGTCCATTCAAACTTTTACCCTCGAGCGCATGCAGAAGAGGGCTGGGATGCCGCACTCTCAGCGAGCCAAAACCAGTAATATGAAGCTTGATATACATCCATAGTGCATTGGACCTCCGACTCCTCAGCGCACCTGGATCACCAAGGTACTTTCTCGCCCTTGAAGTTGAAGAAATTTCCCGAATCTTCGAGAGTAAGGCTATCGATGGTCTTCAGCACGCCCTCGACACCTACAGACACGTCGTTGGGAGCCTCCTCGCCTCCCAGATCTATGACGCGACAGTCAGCCTGAGTGTCCACCACAACTGCGCGACTCTCTGTACCGGTTCTAAGCCATCCAGGGCATATGGAGATAAAGATGATATCAGGACGCTCTTTCTGTTGCTTGTAGGTCTTCCAAGACGTGGAGCTACGGTGAGTGTACAGTATATATGTAAAAAAAACACACATACCACCATGTTCAGTGATGCCTTCGAGATTGCATAAGACGTCGACCGAGTGCCAAAGTCGGTGCTGAGACTACCGATCTCGCTCGAAACGTTGACAACCGTTTTTTTGGTGCTCTTCTGCACTAGGGGGAGATAGATCTGGGTGATGTACGCGGGGGCGACGACGTTGGTGTCGAAGACCTTCTGCATTACTTCGGGCTGCAAAGTGAACGGGGAGTCCCACTCCGACAGGTTCTAAACAATCTATCGTGAGCAAAGAAGGTGCAGTCAGAGCACGAGACAGGGTTTTAGTACAATGCCAGCATTGTTGATGAGGTAGTCTACACCCCGCTCTCCGACGATATCGGCAACGAGCGTGGCGGAGTCTCGCACGGACTGGCGATCGGTGATATCAAGTGGGAGAATATAGACTCTGCCCGCGGAGGACTGTGCGAGCTCGTGCAACGCAGAGGCTGTCGATGGGTTCCGACAAGTGGCGAGGACGATGTTAGAGCCGGGAAACGCGAGGATCTGCCTTGTGAGTTCAAGACCGATGCCGCGATTGGCTCTGTGGAGACGATGAACGAGTCACTTTGCTACATTTCATGCTTTAGACGTACCCTGTGATGAACCAGATGTAAGATTGAGTATCCGCCATATGTTTCAGGGGATGGTCTGCTACAACGCTCGAGAGCACAGCGGCCGCCTTGCAGAATATCGAGCCTTATAATAGCGCAGCGTGGGATGGTATGAGGGGGATCCTTAGACGTGTCGTTCACATAGGTGAGTATCGTGGAATCCTTGGAATTGGGCAGTGATGAACGCTCTGCAAGATTGCAATAGGCTGGAGTGGGTTGGCTTTCTCTCGGAGTCCCGACGCTCCGGAAACGGACACACGATACCTGAGATGTTTTCAACAAATGAGGCATCTTTCATGAAGACAATTTACGGTGAGAAACCAGGTCAATACGATCTCACCGAAGGAATGGGGCATGTTCAAGTTGAAGCCTGCTCGTTTTGCACAATAAAGGTGACTCTGGAGTCACTGATGTTCGTTGAACGAGTTCGTCCGCGCGAACCCTGAGCCAACGGAGAAACGCTATGTGATAAATGAGACGCAGATACTTTCGCTTGTGTGTCCCTTACCATGGATACGCGGGATTATAAGCTTATAAATGACTCGAATGTCTGACAGAGTCTCGAAGAAACCGCGAGCGTAAAGGCGGAAAGTAAGTGACGTTCCGTGTATCATTCCGGATAGGTATGAGGTTAGGGTTGCATGGTAAGTGGCGGCACGCCATATATTGTGTCCGCTTCAAGTTGGACCACTTGGCAGCCAACTTACTGCTTCTCACAGAACCCTCATGTTGCCGTCCGAGGGAATTCCCCCATGTTTCTAGGTGTGTAGGATGCCAAGTCTGTCCCATCTTTGTAATCTTGGGCTTTTTTATCGTGCCTCACACCATTCGATTGATCGAAACATCGCAGACGACTGAGGCTAACAGACTCACCGCTTGAATACGGCAGTACTATCGTGAGGCCTTTCGCATCTGGTATGCCTCCATGTTTGGAACATTCATGTACAGATGGCGCTCTGCCACGAGAGGAAGCGCGGTGAGTTTTGACATATTGAAGTCTCAAAGCTGAACTCACATCCATTCTTTTCCGAGCTCTCATATACGTACCGACGGCGAGATTTTTCATTCTCTGAGTAGGTTCCTTGTAATCTAATCCTACAAAAAATCCGCAGGTTTATGTGTTAGACCTCTAAGACTCTGTAACGACACAAAAGGCAACGTATGCACGTTCGGCAGTTTTGATACTCTCACACACTTGGTTTGTCGGGAACGCAGTTCTCAACTTCCCAACCATGGGCGCATCTTGCACGAATGCGTGCGATGCCCAGGCGGCCGTTTGAACGACTGCTGCGGTTCTGTGCCCTCACGCCTTCCTCTCCTCTCGCACACAGAGTGCCAAGCTTCTGGTATGCGCTATAAAACCACACCTTTCCCGACCAGCACCTTGTCACCCTTCTCACATCCTCACGCACTCTTGAAAGCACCATGACCATCGTCAACCAACACACATGGCTCATTACTGGGTATGCTCAGCCTGATGCAGATCAAGTAGATAAACCAACACTGAAGTCCTTCCTTGACTCTGAAGTACCTCACGAGGCATTGGACTCGAGCTGACAAGACAGCTGCTCGAGGACCCTGCGCACTTCATCATCGCAACATGCAGGAACCCCGCCAAGGCCACCGCTCTTGAAGCACTAAAGGCTACAGCGAGGGGCACGCTACACATCGTTAAGCTCGACGTAGATGACACCGAAGGTATCAAGAACTCCATCAACGATGTTGCATCACTACTTGGCGGGCGTGGGCTTGATTACTTAGTCAACAACGCGGCAGTGGTGAGCATCTCCCCATCATAGCTATACTGCCACAGATTCTTAAACACTCATTGTACGTACATAGAACCAGAAAATCGACACTGCGTTCACGATGGACGTCGAGGGCTGGGGCGCGGTCTTCAAGACCAACGTCGTCGCGCCGGCGCTGATCGCCCAAGTCTACCTGCCGCTCATCGAGAAGAGCACGAAGAAGACAATCATTAACGTCTCGAGCTCCCTCGGCGCGTTTGGCTATGGCTACGGCGAGCTCTGGGCATCGTATGCTATCACGAAGACCGGCCTTAACATGCTCGTACGTTCACATTTCGTCGATCGTTGCCCTTCTCAGCGCGTTAATGATGATGGCGAACCCACAGACATACAAGCAACGGGCTGAGCGTCCGGACCTGATGGTCGTCTGCCTCTGCCCTGGCTGGGTCAAGACAGGTGCGTCTGCCCCAAATGTAACTCCAGCTACCTTCAAGTTGAACATGCACACACGTCCGCAGATATGGGCACGGACGATGCGCCGCTGGAGCTCACCGAGAGTGTATCTGCGATCTCCAAGGTCCTCACGTCGCTCAAGCCCGAGGACAACGGGCGTTTGATCAACTACAGGCACGAAGTCGTGCCCTGGTGAGCGTATACCCTCCAAACGTTCATTTTGCATCGAGACTTGCTCGAACGTTGTGTCTAAGTACCGCATACAGTATTAGAGAAGAAATGTATCCGAGGATGTGCTTGATGGTGTCTGCTGCAACGTGGCTAGCCTGGGACTACTCTGAACTCATCATACTTCTCGTCCCCAGCGCCTAAGAATTGGAGTGTGTTAGTGTCATGTTCAGATCGTTGAACAAAATGCGTATACTGACTATACACTACGTCCTACAGCTGAGACACGAGCCATCTTGCGAAAAGTCCGTCTCGAGGGTGAGCGCGCTGAGCGCACTCTGGCAGCGCTCCACCCCCACATTCTCAGACAACGATCCCATTTGCGTTTCCCTAGACGATTCCTGTATGGGAACGTGCGCTTCGCTGCAGTATGTTGGAGGGCGTGAGCCCTGCCAGGCTCCATGGTTGATGTTCAGAACCGGGCAGCTCTGCCAAAAGTTCATTTCCGAGTCTGAGCGCATGCCCCTCCGATGACCGTATGAGGGGATGTGAGTCGCGGGAGGAGACGAAAGCCCATTGAGAGCGATATAGTCGGCCATGACTACGCGCGTGCTACTGTTAGTGGAAGAGCGCTCCTGAAACGAGGATGGAGCGGCGAGGCGTACCGAGTGAACGCGAAACGTGGTGCGCCCTCGTGTTTGAGGTAGGAGCACATGTGCGCATTCGCTGGCGAGAAGTCAGGTATATGCCACAGCAAAGGGAGATAAGGACCAAGGGCAAGGCCACGCGCGAGATGACGACCACGAAGCGGGTAGCCGTGTAATTCGTGCCCGGGATCTCTGTAGAGGACGTCGCAGTCGAGATGGCGGTGAACTGGGAGATAGAACTATTGTAGGTCTGTGCGGTGAGCACATGGGAGGGCAACGGCGCAGACACAGTAGACAGAGATGAGATCGTAATCGAACGCGCGGGGGGCGGGAATACAATGGTTGTCGGAGGCATGTCGAATCTTGAACGCGGCGGCGAGCGAAAATGATCTGTGCGATGAAGCTGTTCATTCTGCCCTACATATTCACAAGAGAACGCCCAAGGGCGAGAGTTGAAGCATGTGTCACTGGATGTGCATACAGTGTGCGATATCCAGATCACATACATTAAGGTCTTCCGTGCGCCAGCGCGGCATATCTGGAAAAATACAACGAGATGCTGTGGAAATCGGCGGAGCCCAGTGTTCGTTCCGTTGGCAGGCCAGCCCGCCAAAAGGGCCGCGATGGCACCTGCCCTACGCAGCCGCATAAGGACGGATTGCGATTGGTACGTCGTGTACAACAACTGTTGCAAACTGTCAGAGACATGGATGGGACCTGTCCAGGGATTATAGTATACATTATACTATCGGGCCGCTTCAGGAGTAGTGCATGGGTCTCGTGCGAAAGTGCCAGAGGAGCAGTGGGGTATTATCGGTATCTGTCCTCCGTTAGCTGGCCAAGAAGTCCCATGACGGGAGTGGATGTCTGTAGCGCGGTAAGTGCCAGAGCGGTAGCTGAGCCAGCGCGAGACATACATCCAGAAGTAATCACAACTTCTACGATCAAGAGTAAGGCGATACGCTTTGCAGGATCGTATTCAAATGGCGTATGATCCCTCGGAGAACTCTTCGCCAAGATCGACCGGGGCGTACCGAGAGCCTCTAACGTTTTGCGCAATAGAGCTTATGCGTTTCGGCTGCGCAGTGGCCGGTAGACTGACTTCCACTTCGGTGCAGTACGTTGGAGGCCGCGAGTTGTGGGAATTGTATAGCCAGGCAGTGGGGATCTTGCGCTCGACAAGCCGTTCACAGGTGCTCGGAAGATCGTATGTATAGGGATTGATGGTCGATAAAAGTACGCCAGAAGTTGAGGATCGTGCGCTGCACGGCTCTGCAGACTCAGGTAAAGAAGGGGTCGTGGGTACGGTGGCACGATGTGACTTACCAGACTTGGACGGGCGGTCGAGCACGCCTAGTCGTCTTCGGTGGTGCCGACGGAGTACACAGAGAATGGTAGCGAAGATCGCGACGCCGAGTAATGCGGCACCAGCGCCGACTAGCGCCGACCGGACAGCGATGCTGGGGCTCTCGCTGTTGGAGTTGACCACTGTGACCTCGGGAAGAGGATAGTCGTCTACGGGCGACTGTGGGACCGGAGTGGAAAGGACATCGCGGGATCGTTCAGACCTCATCACCACGGAGGCTGGGAACACAGTGAACGTGGCCTCCGGCACGGGAGGTGGGGTGACGGTGAGAACAAGGGTAAGGACAAGTCTGTCGACATTTGAGGCTGTAGCTCTTGGGGCTATCGTCGTTGTAGCAGCATCCGGAGAAGCTGAGTGGTCCACAGGAGAAAGAGACCATCTGCGAGTGTGCTGAGGAGGGGGCATGGTAGATGCTGGCCATGTAGCAACTATCCGGAACTTTGTTTATGTAGAGGGCCTGCAAACCCTAGTACACCGAACTCGTGACCGTCGAACGAGTAGAGCAATAGGCAGTATGCCCGCGATGTCATATGTGGCTGAATCGAAGCACATATCGCTATACATGTCCTGACTTCAACACCGACACCCGAGGATGATGGTTGGACAAAAGTACTCACCATTGGCACCCAAGGATCCTCGTACTCGGAATATCCGTCAGAGGTGTGATTGCATCTCACATTTAGATCTAGGAGTACCTGACATCGCAGCTCGCTCGCACATCCTATGACTTCCTTTACAGTCTACAAGAGGTACAATAGTACTTACTGGCGACAAACAATTCAAAACCAAATCACGGTGATAGATCCGAACGAAGCAGTCGCTGAATCAGTAATATTTACGTGGGAGATGGATGCTCAAACACATGTGTGGTTACGCTCACTTCTTTTCGGAGTTCAAACAGGGAACTTGTGAAGGAGAGCGGAGATCTGATCTGTAGGACGAAGTGGAGTACTTGAGTACTGGGTACTGAGTACTGAGTCTTGAACACACCACCTGTACTGAGTATGAGCGGGATATAAAAAAGCGATATTAAAAAAGAGGGCACGAGGCGGGCACCGCTGATGTCAGCGAGCCAAACAGCGCCAAGCAGACTCCGCGGGACGTACCCACACCTGCTTCAGCGCCTGATCTCATCTTACACTCTTGCAATACGACGCAGCAGATATCGTCTGTTTCGCAGTCCACGAATTATGCGACCAAGCTTACAGAGAGGGCAGGTGGGAGAAGGAATTTCTAAAGATTGCTCAGCGGTCAGCCCCGCGACTTTATGGGCGCACCTGCCAAGCGCTGATACCCCGAGTCTATCAGTGTATGTACTTACATGGATCCAGTAGTGGCCGACTCGTCGACTTGACTACATTGTCAAGTGACCTTGATCTGCTGTACCATATCCTGCCTGAAAGGTAGACAACCGTGCGGGAACAGCGTACAGCGGCGGCATGTTTTTGTCGGTCGGACAAGACAATGCCTGGGAGTGTGCCACCCAGCGCATGGCAGGGAGGGTGTGCTGCGGTACCCAGGTGTCATGAACGCATCTGCACCTCAGGAAGACTTGCCGACAGAGGTAATATTAATTCCTTCTGACCCGGTCTTCTTTTATAACAACGACACGCCCCCTCCTGCAGGCTGGAGGGCACTTGCAGGAAAACCCTCGTCTCTCGTCCCTTGGGCTCGCTCTCACATCCCCCACTCCATACCAGAATGTCTCAGCGACCACCCCTTTGTCGCACATTCAATACACCTCAAGGATGTAGATTCGGGAATCGCTGCAAATTCCTACACGATCGCAGTACTAGGTCATCGCAAGGAACCCTCTCGCCAGTAACGTCGCCTCCTCGAAGTCGCTGCCAAACCCCACTTCCGCAGGGCGCCAGAGTCGCCAGTGGCGTGCCTCGAAATGTCTGTCAGTTCTTCTGGTCCACCGGCGCATGTGCCAGAGGGTTCGAGTGCTCCTTCCGCCACGTAAAACAGTCTGGTCCTTCCCCTCTCCCTGGACAACAAACGGACTGTAATACATCCAAACACTCTCAGTCTGAGGAAGTAGACTTCTTTTCGACCGAGGGCCTGACCGCAGGATCCACGCAGGAAGACCGCCACAGCCTCAACCCTAGCGACGTGCACAACCACCTCAAGGAATTCACCCATGATAAGTATCGCTTCGATGGCGCTAGCCAGATCCATGGATTTGTCCGCTTACTTGGCAGCATAAACGACAACAACAAAGCTTGGGTACGTGAGCTTACGCACTCAAGCGGAACACTTGCCCTGACATCTGAAATTGTCTCCAGAATACAGCAAACACTCAGGTGAGTAGATCGGGCAATGTATCAGCATTCTCGTTTAGTGATGGTTGGTGCAGGAATTTTTGGAGGTGGTAGTGAAGGTGACGATATTCGTTAATTGTCCCCAAACCATGTCCTGAGTTGCTATCTGCCAGGGTAATGCGCTTCATCGTATCGGCGAGATCCTGCGGTTTGAGCCTGTGCGAGCATCCATCGGATCTAGCACGGGTTCCCTCTCGTTCCAACGAGGGTACTTTCCTATCTTCCAGGTGTGCGAACCTCTTTTTTTGAGTTCATACAAAATCTCAATCGATGTGCAGTTTTTCGCAACTGACCTCGTCTTGAAGTCAACTCTGCACAAGAATATAAAGTGATTCATTTTACCCTGGTCCTCAGTTCGAAGATCACTCATGATCCCGCAGCCACCTGTATTCCATCCTCATGAACAATCATGAGGCCGCATTCGCTACGCTCAAGGCATGCCTTGGCGAAATGATGCAGGCGAAGTCCTGGATGGATCGAACCCCAAATATCCTCCCCTCTCTCCAGAATAGCATGGACGGCATCAGATTTTTCCGCACGCTATCTGTGGTTTTCTTGCAGTACGTTTCTCGCGCCTCGCCGTTTTAGTGATCATCGCTGAAATCCAGCGCTCATCGCGCCAAGGTACTTCAACCGGTACAAGAATGTCGTTCGCAATCATTGCGATGTTGCTGGATTCATCCAGCAGTTTGCAGACTGGTTCGATATCTGGGCTAACGACGTCTGCGGACCTCGACCACAGTTTAAGGACCTGATAGTCAATCTTCCCGCGAAGAACCGCGAACTCAGCATCGCTCATATCCGTGAAGACATCCAGCGACTTCAAGAGATCGTCGAGAGGGAGACGGGTACTGTCCAACGCCTTCGCCCCGGGCCGCCTAAGTCTTCAATGAGCCAGGCTCAGCGCAGTCAAGCGCTTGCAGGACAACTCGCACAGACCTACGACCCGCCTGGAGATCTCCGCAAGGACGGTCGGCGCCATGACAACGACTTCGCCAACATCAGGGATATCAGGATCTCCCCGACGCATGAAGAGCTGTTCTCGGCGGTTCAGCCATATCTTCCTGTCTTCAGGCCCGATGCGCCCCACCATCTTCCAATGGACTCCATGGAGCGTCATCTCGACATCCAGTTCAGACTACTGCGCGAAGATCTCATGTAAGCTACCCGCTATGCCTCAATTCGAAGATGGAAAAGTCTTATTCTCTTTCTAGATCGTCGACGCGAGCCTCTATGGCGGCGATCCAAGACGATCTCCTCACGACTTGGAATCGCCGTGCGAACGCGCCTCGGGCCAATAAGACGATTCTCGAACAGGTGCTCCAGAAGAACGGCGGGGCATACCGCACAACCGGATACGACTCTGTTTTCTTCCAGATCTACACGAACGTCGAGTTCCTGGAGGAACCTCCAGTAGCCCAACGACGCGGAGTCTCCGTCACCTTAGTTCTCGATGCCCCAGCCGTGGGGTCCGCGCGAGACGCAGACAGAAAGAAACGGTATGACTACTGGGAGCACAGCAAGCGGCTTCAAGGAGCCACGCTTGTGACCCTCGTCGTCGTCGCGAATCGAGCCGTCAAAGCGCACCTTGGCGTCGTGTCATCTTATGGAAAGGATCTCGCCGAATCGTCGAAGCACGCGCAAGATCGAATCCAGCTCCGAGTGGTGTTCTTCGACCCCGAAGTCGAGCTCAGAGCCCTCCAGGGCGAACGACTCTGCAAGAATGCCTCGTCCTACGCGTTCCTCGTGGACAACAGCGTCATGTTTGAGAGCGCCCGCCCCTTCCTCGAGAAGATGCAGACGCTCGAGCCCACTCAGATCCCGTTCACGCGATACATCGCTGCCGCGGGGTCGATCAAGGACGTCCCCGTTATGCCACCCAAGTATTCGAGGGCTCCGGGTTTCAAGTTCCGGCTACAGTGCCTCGCAAAGAAGGGGAAGCAGATCAACGACCTCGACGTCTTGAACCCCGCTGCTGTCACCAGGGCCCGAGAGCAGCTCAGGGTCAACAGTGTGCTCGATCCGAGCCAGGCAGATGCCGTAGTCGACACACTCAGCAAGGAGGTTTCACTCATCCAAGGGTGAGTACGTGTCTGCATCAAGTCATAAGACCTCTGACAAGTAATCTACTCCAGACCTCCAGGCACTGGAAAGGTACGACCTGTGTCCGTGTTGTCCCCTTATCCATCGTTCCTGACAATTATTGATACCTTAGAGTTACACGGCAAAGGAGATACTTCGTGTGCTGTTCGCCAGCAAGATCAGGCCCATCGGTATGTCCGGAATGCACCCCGATGCGTAGTTACCCTCACACGTCTTTTTGTATCAGTGCTGATAGCTTTCACGAACCACGCACTCGACCACATGGTGACGTCTGTCCTGGATGCGAATATCACAAACAAGATCGTGCGTCTCGGTACTCGCTCTACAGATGAGCGCATCATGGAGTACACATTGGACAAACTCGAGAAAGTCGCCGCCGCTTCGAATCTTGACAGGTCTTTCAAGCGGCAGTACGCAGCCATGAAGAAACTCGAGGAGGAGATGTCAAGAGTCATGACCTCGATCCGGTTGCCCCTTCTCGACTGGGACAAGATCCAGCAGTACCTGAAAATTCATTACCCCGATCATGCTGACGCGTTCGAGGCGCCCCCATTCTGGATTGTGCACCTCACAGCACTCATGTGGGCTGAAGAGGAGCAGCTCGGCGAGTGGCAGGACGTCCAGAGGAAGGGCGGCAAGAATAAGGAAGTCGTGGATAAGTCAGTGTCGCGCACGCTATATGGATTCTGGCGCGCTGGCAAGGACATCCAGTTCCTCCAATCACAGCCTGCGGACAAAGCGACCCCCGTGGGCAACACCAAGGGAAAGGGAAAGGGCAAGCAAACGGCGCCGGCGCCGGACGAGGACGTCGAGGCGTCGCTGCTCTCCAACCCCGTCGCCTTCTTCGCGTCGCTTGGGTTCGAGGGTATGACGCCCCCGGTTCCGGCACGCGATCAGCCTCTCGTCAATCTGCTTGCTGACGCGAATGTTTGGGGAATGTCGGTGAACGAACGTGTCCGGCTAGCCACTGACTGGGAGCAGCGAATCCGCATGAACGCGTACACGTCGCATCTTGACCACTACAAGTATGTTCGTGATGAATATCGGGAGGCATGCAAGAACTATGATGATCTGCGAGACGAGGTATGTCCACTTCAGCCGCTTGCTATGCTGATGTAGTTCTAATGGTGACTTCACCAGAGTCGCCGCCGCCTTCTCAGCCAGAATGACTTGATTGCTTGTACAACGACGGGTACGACGCGTAATGGATGAGCATACCCTGACATAGATACTAATCATGCCGATCCCAGGCGCTGCTTCCTTGACATCTCTTCTAGAGGTGCGTTTGTTGTGTAATCGAGGACATTCATCCTTACAAACTTCTGTACCTCCTAGAGCGTCGGACCGCAAGTTCTACTGGTGGAGGAAGCCGGGCAGGTTCTCGAGGCGCATATCTTGGCGTCCCTGGTGCCTTCAGGTGCGTTCCGCGCCACTTGACTGTATCTCATTGCCCTGACTGAAAACTCGTGTAGTCCGTCATCTCATTTGCATCGGCGATCCCCAACAACTCCGCCCAACTCTGGCAAACTATTGTACGTAGTAACTTCTGTTGGAGCTCTTCCCGAGGCTCAAACAGTCTTCAGCGCTCTCCATGGATAGCGAGCGCGGCAAGCAACTCTTCATGTTCGATCGCTCGATGATGGAGCGTCTCGTGGACAACGGCTTCGAGATGTCCCAAATCAATGTCCAGAGGCGAATGCGGCCCGCAATCTCTCATTTTATCAGGTTCGTTTGTCGCTACTCGCCTGATGTTCGCAAAAGCTCATGTATTTTATTGTACGTACCAGGTCGATTCTGTATCCCAAGCTAGAGGACAACGCCATCGTTCTCAAGTATCCGTCGGTTCAGGGCATGCAAACCGACGTATTTTTCTACAACCATCTGAACAAAGAGGGCGGCTCAGAAGACTCGGTTTCGAAGTACAACATGTTTGAAGTATGTCGTCTCACAGAATACTAGGTGCTGAATTCTAAAAGTTGCCCCTAGGTGGAGATGATCCGTGACCTCGTGCTCTATTTCCTTCGCCAGGGCGCGTACAGCGGTCCAGGCGATATCGCCGTTCTCTGCGCCTATCTCGGCCAGCTGCAGAAAGTGCGCGCTGCGCTGCGCGATATGAAGATTTCCGTCGCCGTTGATGAGCGGGACGCGGAGGAGCTGGCGCGACAAGGGCTCGAAGAACAGGTTGACTTCGAAGAGGTACTTGTTTCCAAACACGTACGTTCCACTCTTCTCTTGTCTCTCGCACCGTAGTCGAGGCCAAAACCGGCCCACAGGTCCGCCTCGGCACCGTCGACATCTTCCAAGGCCAGGAGGCGAAGATCGTCATCGTCTCGCTGGTGCGAAACTCCGGCCAGTGTGACACAGGCTCAGCGTCGATTGGCTTCTTGAAGGTTTGTATGTTTGCCAGGAGCGCGATAATTGACTAAACATCTTGTTAGAGCTCGAACCGCATCAACGTTGCCCTATCTAGGGCAAAGCACGGCCTGTATGTCATGGGCAACGCGGCGAATCTTCGTAGGAACTCGACTTGGTCTATCATCCTCGATGGGATGGAGGACAGGAACCAGATTGGGTGCGGATTTCCCATTAGGTGCCCGCGTCATCCTGCGCAGGCTTCCGTGATCACCAAGCCAGGACAGCTTTCGATCGTGGCCCCAGTTGGCGGATGCCTTCTTCCCTGCGGATTCCGAATGAACTGCGGACATATCTGCCCCTCAGTGGTACGACCATTACTATTCTCCTTGTGCTTTCAACCTGACCCCTAGTAGTGTCACGCCGCGCCGGACAACCACCGTAGCATGCGGTGCACCGCACCTTGCAACCGTACGCCGTGTCCTCGCAAGCATCCTTGCCCTCTACGCTGCTCCGACGATTGTGGCCAGTGCATGTTCCCGATGTACGGCATTGGCCTCCCTTGTGGCCATACTGCGGACGTGGTACCATGGTCAGTGTCAATAGCACATTACCCATATAGCTCCTAATAAGTTTGCTATCAGTCACCAGCTCGAAAACCTCACATCCGTGAGATGCGCCGCGCGAGTCCAAAAGCAGCTCCCCGGCTGCGAGCACTTCGCTACCATGCCATGTCATCTCGATCCGGTCAACGTCACATGCATGGAACAGTGCAACGGCGCACTTGAGTGTTGTACGAAGTCATGCAAGGCGGCTTGTGGGAAATGCCAACTTGAAACCCTGTCGCATGACTTCGAAGCCGCCAACATCAAAGGGAACAAGATCGCCAGAGTACATCACATCCCTCACCCCTGCGAGCGCCCTATGTACTGCCAACACAATTGTGGGCTCCCATGCTCCCGTGAGCATGAATGCAACACAAAGTGCAAGGGGACGTGCCGTCAACAGTGCGTACATCACTGCTGCCCAAGGCCGTGCTCCGAGCCATGTGCGCCTTGCATGGAGCCTTGTGTTTGGTCCTGCGCTCACTTCTCGTGCCCCGTCCTTTGTGGCTCTGTACGTCCTGATACACTTTCCTCGTATTTTCCCGCGATTTTTACGGGAATTTCGTAGATCTGCTCGCGTCTTCCGTGCGATGAGCCATGCACTACGACGCTGCCGTGCGGACACCAATGCCCCTCTGGTTCGTAGCACCAGGTTTTTCGCTTACCTGTCTACCACTAACAAGTCTTATCGTCAGTCTGTGGAGAACCATGTCAGGATCAGAGGTGTGTCGTGTGCCTCGATGCGGACAAGAAGGCAGACATCGTGGACTTCATCATGCAGCGTCGGTTGGAGGAAATCGACCTGCAGTCCACAGATGTGAGCGACCGCCTCATCACCCTTTCTTGCGGACACATCTACACCGTCGAGACACTCGATGGCCACTGCGGCATGAGCGAGTATTACGAGCTCGATAAGATGGGCCGGTTCGTTTCAACAAAATTGCCGCCGGTCAACTACCAGTCTCCGCCCATGTGTCCAACCTGTCGCGGTCCGATCACCGCTCTCCGGTACGGTCGTGTGACGAAGCGTGCAACGCTCGACATCCTCGAACAGAACGTCGCGAGCACGATGTCTGGCGACCTCGATGCATGCAATCCAGACGTCTCGCGATTCACGACCTCGATCGCTACGCTTCAAGAAGATGTCAAGAAGATGACTGTCGCTCTCCGGGATGACGATGAAGAGCCTTCGCAAGGGCCTGCTCCATGGTTACAAGACCATGGGCCTCTACCGGCTACCGCTCTCGAGATTCGCGCGATGCAGACCGTCCACGGTGTGTTGCTTGAGGAAGCCCGCGCCTGGAACAAGATCATCAAGGCCGTTCTTTCAACCTATCGACGCGTCGTTCGTGTCGCGAACACCCGCGGGGCGCACGTCAAGGCGTACGAATCTGCGCTCACCACGCTGTACAGGCTAGAAATGAAGGAGATCGCGAACGACCCTGCCCGGGCGACCAACGCGCCAGAGCCCCTTGCACTCGCCATTGTTAATCGCCAGATTGGCCAGCCGCCCCCGAAAGCAGACGTGCGATTCCAAGTCGAAGCATACTTCCTTTCCCTCGAGCTCCGATCTCTGGTTGCGCAAATCGCGCAGGCGCGCGTCGAGGCACTGATCCCAGAGAACGACAATCCCGCTGCGCTGCGGCACCGGGCACTCTGGGCCGAGTTTGTCGGATTCCTGTATGCGTCTTGCATCGTCGATGCGAAGAAGGCCAGGGACCTCGCGGACAACTCGTCAGCTACGCGACAGGCTGCGCGCGGGTCTCTCTTCGTCATTCGCTACGAATTCGAACTCTTCCGATGGAAGGTACAGTGCAGACGGACGGACCTCTTCCGAACGGGCAAGCTCGACGAAGACATGCGTAAGGAGCTCGCACACGAGGTGCAAGTGCACAAGGTAAACATGTCCAGCGCACTATCCACGCTTCAGAAAGAGTACATCCGCAAGCGCCCCTCGAAGACGACCGCCGACATGAGGGAGGAGCGTAAGTGGGTTGACGAGAACTGCCGCATCAAGGTAGACGCTTGGCGGAAGGAGTGCGATGCTCTCGAGGAGTTCCTCCTCAAGGATGGCTTCTACCAGCCCATTACTCTACAGGAGCGCGCAGACATCGTCAAAGCCTTCGGGTTCTGTACGTACTTTCAGCATCCGCTTGACATCCCATGCTCACATCCATATAGCCCACCGAGGACACTTCTACAACTGCGAGAATGGGCATACATTTGTCATCACAGAGGTATTGTTTTACTCATTCAATCCACTGTGCAGATTCCTGATGACTGGCCATATGCGTGTCTAGTGCGGTGGCGCTATGGAAGCGTCTCGCTGCCCCGAATGCAGAGCTCCCATCGGCGGCTCCAATCACAATATCCACGCATCCAACACGCGCGCGACGGACTTCGAGAATATCGCTAGAGAGACTGGCTCGCTAAATGCCCCGTGGCCCTGGGCACGAGATGCATAAGGTCGTGGTTGTAGTGACAGAACGATGAGCAGATTCACATATCAGTATGCCTAGATTTGCAAGTCGACTAGTTCGTATTCTTGAAGATGTAGAACAATTGTATCATACAATGAGAACGCAAGATACGGAAAGAAGGAGCTCCAGATTCTTTCATAAGTCTTCCATGAGCGATAAGACGTTGTCGTTGGGTTGATTGAAAACATCCGGGTCGGGTATATGACGAAGAGGCAGAGGTAACCTGCGCCCGTCATTATCTGACGAGAAGTGGCCGTGAGCCCGCAGCAGATGACCATGGTCCTAGACGAGTACGCACCTTGCCTTGGCGCATGAGAAAATTCGTACACAATCAGCCCGTCACCGTCCGCCCTAGAGATGACGAGCCGCCCTATGGTCTCGTCCCACGCCAACGCAGTCGCTCGGAGTCCTTCCCACGGCGCATTCGCGAATGTTGCCTGCCGCCGCAGACCTTGCACAGGCACGACGACATCCCCGGCTTCGACCGTGTACGGAAGATGCATGCCGCGGTCGATCCAGGGCCGAATCTCGACGATCGGGGGCGCATCCGTGATGTCGTCCCAAGGCGTGTACACGATCAGAGGGCGAATGACTCCAGGGAGGATGCGCACCGTCTCGTCCAGGTGCGAGTCCTTCTCGAATAGGTCGTTGTAGTGCAGTGGATAGTGGTACGTGACTCGACGGCGCAGAGGAAGGTGGGACCGCCAGCTACCGGCAGATGGAGGTGTGGGCGGGAACTCATGCACAAAACGTTGTGCGAAGAAGCGCACAAGCACGAACCCCTCCTCGTTGACGCGGCGCCCGTATATGGAGAGCGGAGGCGGGAGGGGCGGATCGTCCACATTTCCCCGGAGTTTACCCAGGATCGAGTCGTCGGCACGGGGGGGAACATTGGGATCGGCGATGTGGATGTGAGAGAGGTGACCAACGTCGTGCGCCAAGATACATGCTTCGGACATGCGCGTCTGGGAGATCTTGTTCGGTCCGGCAGGGATGATGCTATACTTTTCAAAGGAGTAGATAGGATGGAGTTGCGATGGTGTTCGGGGAACGGCTACCTCGCGGACGACAAAAACAGTGCTCTCGGCAGGAAGGAGTCGTATGGCTTTGATTACATGTGTCTGATGATGGGCAGATGAAAAACCAGGCTATAAGAAATAGTCATGGACTCACTGATTGAGCGTACGTCGGGACTGGCATGCATGTCAGTGTAGCGGACGGCCCACCGTCAAGCCGCTTGAATACGATGTCGTTGGGATGTTTCGCGACAGCAAGGTAAGCCGAGTCGAAGATTTCCTCGATGTCCGGGCACGTCAAGGGATGGGTGGGCCCCGACGTAATGCACACGAGGTTCTCGAAAGGAGGAGGAAGTTGCTTGGCCTCTTTCAGAAATTGGGCAGCGTCGAGGTCCCGCGAGAGATCAGCGAGGGCTTCGAGAGCAGGTAGCCGGGCTGAGATGGCAACACATTCGTGTCTAAACTCAACAGCGGGATCGATGTCATGGTAAGTACTATAATTAGATGCGTTTTGAATGAGGCCCTGCTGGCTATGCAGAATGTAAGCTGTCGTCTGCGAAAACAAGAGAGGAGCTTACGCTTTTCGTTTGTCGCTTTTATGATGGTAATCTCTGCGAAGGTAGGCGATTGCGATGCTCTTCTGGTTCCTTATGGTGACGTACTTTGCCCGAAGACCGTATGCCTTCGTGGCCGTGTCCGTCTTCGCAATCGCCCTGGCAGAACCGACTGCATCCAAAGCATATACGACGATGGCGTACTTCAGGCCCTTCAGGTCAGAGACCGAGGCAATGAGATATCGTCCACCAGGCAAGAGGGTCATCTCCAATACTCGATGGTGGGATTCAAATTCCCACTGACGATAGCAACATGGAGAGCTTCTCTCCCAGTTCATGTGGAGCGAGTACGCACGGCAGACCATTCGCTCTGCCTCCAGTCCCGTCATCCGATGGGGTGTGTGTCGAGATGTGGGAGGCACTGGGGGCAGGTGCATGGTGGAGGATTGTAAGAGACGCTTCCAGAGCGCGGCGTGCTGGGTTAGCTCATAGTAGAGCTTGCTGACCTGTATGCCGCCGTCAGAGTGACCATATTAACACATGTATGTGTGTAATTTTGACTAGCAAAGGATCATGCCGCCAATATATAAGAGAAAACATACTTGTCTAAGACGGATGATGTCCACGACATCCAGCCGACTCATGACGCAATCGAGGAGAATGTCGTCCTTGAGTCTGTCGAGGCAGTCCTTTCGAGGTTGCCGTCCAATAAATCGAGCAAAGCGTTTAGAGAGGCTGTTAGTATTCATCCTTTAGAGAATCTTGGAAAATCGAGGAGCGAGCTGAGAGTCGTTGAGAGCTAGTCGAGGAGGAGGAGGAGGAGGAGGAGGAGGAGGAGGGCTCGGAAAGGTGCGGCCTGCCACACGAACGCGTGTATTTCTACTACTCGCAGTATGCCGAGCGTCGCCCGTGATACCTTGTAGTCCGTGTGTGGCAAATCTTGTATTCATTATCGGAAGAAGAATTCTAGTCTAGGCATCCGAGAACGAGAGAGAAGTACAAGGGCAAAGCGACGAAGATGTTTGAACATAGACTGCCTAATCGGGAGTCCAGGTGTATTCCCACGGCAAACCATTGCCGGTCGGGCTTCCCGGTCGACAGAACACACCAGTCTCTCACTTGACTACTTGGTTTTCCGATGACACAAAGACTTTTTCGCTTGACCAGCAACATATCAAGTGTACAAACTGTTTATCTTCTCTGGACTCTACAATGCGAAAGCGATTAGAGTACGCGTACTAACGTCAACCAATCGCCAAAGCAAAGCCCGTTCTGGTACGCATCTTCCTGGATGGAGTTACCACGGGATAGCCTCCCCGTTCCAACGCAAAAACGTGCCAGTGTCATCCGGCTTCGCAGAAGTGATGTGCTTCAAGAGCGCAGCAACGCTTTGACTGGCCTCCAGCGGTGCCTTATCCCCACCCAAGCCTAGCCGCAACACCAGAGTAAGTAACGATCGACCATATCATGGATAGAACTCTAACCTGTCTTCACCCATCCTGGGCAATAGGTAAGGATGAGGAGATCGGGCCTCGCGATTCTCTGCTTCTCAGCCTAGTGTTTTCAGATTATCAGAAATCGACGTAGGTGGGTCGCCGTAACGCCGTACTTACCACCATATTCAGTGCGGCCTTGCTGACGGAGTATGTAGCGACACCAGCGCCCACACGTTTGACGGAGCCCAAGCTGCCTGCGGTGCTTGAGATGTATACGAGAGCCTTGCGACTGCTTTTGTCGATGTGCGGCAGGAGAACCTGAGAAAGAAGCGCAGGGCCCGCCGCATTCGTGCGCACGGTACTAAGGAGCACCTCCGGATCGAGCGAGAACGCAGTATCTTGAGCTTCAACCTGAACAAGGGCCGGCGTGAGCATAAACATCGACGCTGAGGGGTGCCATCGTCATGCGGTACCGACCTTGCCCGCGTTGTTGACAAGATAGTCGAGAGGCTTGTCCCCGAGGATTACACCGATCTCCTTCCCAGCAGTGCGTACGCCATCGAAGTCGTCGAGATCAAGCTTGACCGTATGCAACGTGCCTCTCGTGTCGGCGCTGTTCTTCAACGCTTTCAGGTCGGTCGCGCCCTCTGGGTTGCGGGCCGCCGCGATCACGAAGTTGTCGGGAGACGCAAGGAGTTGGCGGACAATCTCTAGGCCGATGCCACGAGATGCGCTAGATCGATGTTGACGTCAAGTCTCTCCAAGTACGGCAGGATCAGGTGCGTACCCTGTAACGACCCAGGTAGTAGGAGTAGACGACATTGATTGAGTGTAATTTGAAGGGAAGGCGCGACCCTGCTTTCTAACTGTCGTCTAGCAAACCGTCTTACTTATATGGCCGTTCACCACAGGACCATCGCGCTGTAGTAAGACCGAGAATTATAGATGTCCAGATCTTAGGTAAGCCAGAGCACGGCTTCGAGCCTGACCGGTAACCTCCGGGCATGTTACGGGTATCCAGCGAATGTCGAGTCTGAGTTCTAGCACCAGTGCGCCCATCTCCGAGTAGCAGGATGCCGACGATAATGGCAGACACGCACGCTCGCAGCCTTGATATTAGTACACACTGATCGCTTACTATCCACATGAGCGAGCCCCCGCTCGCTTGGCAGTCACGCAGTGGTGAAGACGACACACCTGGGCCTGTCGTCACCGTCCAAGCTTGTGGCTTGTCATAAAACAGACAGTGCACTATAATAGTATGTATGAGTTGTTCTCTGCTCCAAGGCCAGCACGGATTTTGTGCAGTGTGGACATGATATAAGAGCGTTTGTCGCCGTTGAATCCTTATTACGTGCCACTAATGACAATCACCGGAGGTAGCAGAAGTGACATTGACGGAGGTAATGTCATTGACATTTGCTGTGTCCTGGCGTAACGTTGGACAGCATTGGTTCAACATTTTCGAATAGTAGCCTCATATGTCTTAGCAAAGCGAGCCTCAGACGGCCGTGGCGCGAAACAACTCTACAGTACGCCACGACGTGGCCATACCGAGTACAGATTGTGCTGCGCGGAGCAACGCGCTGTTCAAATATCCATTTTATCAGCTCCAGTGCACCCCCAGAGTTGGAGTGAAATGTGGGTCAGACCACGTGCGCTGTTTCGACCTTCGACCAGCCTTGCGATGTAGATGATTGGAAGAATGCTTGGCACCCATTGTGATGCGACGCTGGTAGAAGTTGTTATTGTGGGTCAGTACGTATTGTAGTCTTCCACCAGTATAGCTTGTAGTCTTCCACCAGTATAGCTTGTAGTCATATACTCGTATAATTTACTTGTAGTGGAACATGCGCACGGAGATATCGCTTCGACTCTCCTTCCGATATACAAACGTTCAATGTTGAATCATCGCCACCACGACGACCCTTGCTTAAAACGCCAACAACAAGCCTTGCACTAACTGAGTGATACGAAAACATTCGTGGCTGATGTCCTTCGCTCTCGTCGTGGATTTGGGACATAATATATGGTGTGAGTCCTGGAACCCTGGATCCCTCACGCTGACACTATGCTCAATCAGATTGCAGTATGGGCTACATCATCATGTTTGCAAAGTTCTCCTGGCTCTACCAGGAATCACCAGGTCTCGAGACTCTTCTGAGATTGACCGTTGCGCCCGAACACGCGCGATAGGTCCCCAGTTGAGGTCACAACCCTGTGTCAGCTGTTCTTGGGGGCCATGTCTGGGTTGCAACTCTTGGAAAACTCAATGATCCTCGCTCCTGTTCGAAGGCTTGTGACCTACAACGGTCCGGACTGTATGCCGTTGATACGCACGCATGACATACACAACCGGAGCGCCGTCTCCGCGCACCCTTCAGGTCTCTCCGCGCATACTCCAAGACCCAGCGCTGGCCGTACGAACCTGGCGCAAGTAATTTATGCGTCGCGCGACCCACTCCCAGCGGGCGACGAGCAGCGGACACCATACCCAGTCGCCCTACGCGCGTCGGACCCCGATGGGGTCCCGAAGTTCTGCGCGCCCTCCGACAAACCCATAGACCCCCAGCTCTCAGTTGCGAACCCTGCGCCCTAGCGGCAGTGTAGCCAAGACGAACACCGCGCGGTGCATCGATCGCGATCTCGCGGCGGTGGCGCGGCAGCGACTCTCAGAGGCGCGCGGGTCTCGCGACACGCGCGCGCGCGGTGTGCAGCCAATCGCGGGCTCTCTGGTCAGTTTCCATCGGACTTAGACATCGGCCTTTTGTAGTTACGGGCGAAAAGCCCATTCCTGTACATATTCTCATTCTGGGGCGACAAACCCCCAAGACACCTCCCCCTTACACTCTCAATTCGCCCCGGAAGCCCACGACCAGTTCCAGGGTGTCGCGACCGACTACCAAGTTTGCAAGAGCCCCAAAGGTTCTATACCAGGTCCGCCAGCCAGTGTGTTCGACGCACGACTACGCGTTGATGAGCACCACCGGCGTACCACACCAGAAAACCCCGCTTTTCGCGTCTCCGCATGCGCGCGCGCGCACTCCGTGCGTTAGCTCTTCAAGGCGCGCGCACCCCCACGCATCCCCAAGTCACTGTCCGAGTCCTTCCTCCATCCTCCATCTGTGCGGGTTGCGCAAACGCGCTCGGTCTCCGTCCGAGGGGACGCTCCGTGTCTCCGGAAGCCGCCTGGTCTCTCGGCGCCGGCGGCGTTCGGGTTTCGATCAGTTATGCATCAGTGGCGCGCGAACCGCGCGCTCCCGTACCTGATCGCGCGCCAAGCGCGCGATCGGCGCGCAGGACATTTCGGCTCCTGTTTCCGAGTACTTCCCGCCTTGTAGCACGTGTCTTGATTCAGCCTTCGGGCATTCCTGTACATAGTCGTTTTGGGGGGCATTCGAACCCCCCAGACAATCCACCCCTTACTCTCTCGTCTTTGGGAACGTGTCCCCTGCGCTCCACAACGAATATCGCGCGCAGCTCACCCCCCCCCCCCACACTTGCGTGTCCGGAAAGCTCTCCGCCTTGACAGCGTAAAGTCAGCTGCGTCCACTGCGTTTACTGCGTTTTACTGCGTTTTCACTGCGTTCACTGCGTTTACTGCGTTTTACTGCGTTTTCACTGCGTTTACTGCTTCCTCTGCGTTCACTGCGTTCTACTGCGTTTACTGCGACACTGCGTCCCACGGCAAGCGTCGCGCTTATACCCCGCGCGCTACATCGATACTGCGAATTGCGCGCGTTGGGCCTAGCATCGCGCGCGCACGTCCTACCTCCGCGCTCGAGGACTAATTCCCATCATCAGTGGTCTAGTGACGATCCCAGGGAGCTCGAGACCTTACTCCCCTTCACCCCTTCCTAGAGACGTCCTCTACCCCTCGGCTATCGGCCGTCAGAGTACCTCTTACCGTATCATTTTGGAGCCCACCGCGAGGGGGTTTCAGATCTCGACCTACGCCTTCGGATCGCATACTAGAGACGACCGCGCGCGCGCACGGCTACCACGGCCACCGACCTAGCAGCGGAACTGCTCGAGAGCGCCCTTCGCGAGCTCCTCACCGTTGGCTATAGCCAGTGTACGCCTCAGGATCTCCACATCGTCGTTGAGTCCCTCTCCCTCTTTCTGAGCTACAGCGCGCGCCGCCTGCGCTCGAACCCAACCACCTCTTGGTTCCGTGATTTGGCCCAAACACTGCCTCGCGAAGACTCTGCTCCCTCTACGCCAGAGGTTCCCCCATCGCCACCCTCAGACTTCGAGTTCCCGGCAAAGCTACGCCACTCCCGGCGCACTGCATCGACTACCGCGCTGTTAGCCTCATCGGAAGAGGATACCCCCGAGCCCACAGTCTCTACACTCTCCAGCTTGTCCGAACGCGCGCTTTCCCCTGGCTCTCAACCGCGCGCGATGGCTGACGAACAACACCATGACCACCCTGCACAATTCCCGCGCGCGTCCATGCCCGCGCGCGGCCATAGTACCGCCCCTGTATTCGACCCCGCGAACCCCCGGACGCTCCGTCGGTTCTTCCAGGACCTCGAGTTCCTTTTCGAGCGCACTGCGACCGGCGGGGACGCAGAGCGCATCAGTTGGGTCGTCCGCTATCTGCCTATCGATGTGGCCGACTTGGCGGAAGCACTCCCGGAGTCCGAAGGAGACGCTACCTACGAAGAGTTCAAGGTCGCGCTCACCCAGCTCTACCCGGGCGCCGGCGCTATCAAGTCCTACTTTGTGCGGGATGCGCAGTCTCTCGCGCTCCGACGCGGCACGACCCCCATTGCTTCCATCGCGGAGATGGCGGAGTACCATCGCGAGTTCAAGGCAATAACCGCGAGCCTCATCAAGGCGGGGGTCTACAGCATCACTGAGCGCGATCGTCTCTTCATCGAGGGCATCAGCGAGCCGTTGCGCACGCAAGTCAGGAACCGCCTCCAGCTCAAGTTCCCGGACCAGCCCGCCGACCGCCCCTACGATCCAGATCGAGTCCTCAGTGCAGCGGAGTACGTCCTGACCGGCGCGATGGTCAACCTGCCAGCAGCGGCGGCCCCTGTTACCCAGGAGCGACCAAGCGCGGGCGCGCGCGCCGCAGACCTGAAGGTCGAGGATCTCGCGCCGCTCCTCAAGCTCCTCGCCAAGTCTATGGTCGAGCAGAACGGCGCGGGCAGCAACTTTCAGGGCGCAAACCCAGCAGCGATGACCTCTGCGCAGCGCGCGGCGGCAGGAGGCCCCATAGGAGGCCAGAATCAGTATGACTATCGCGCCAACAGCGGCTACTGCCACTATTGTGGCGACGCGGGCTGTCAGGTGCGTTTCTGTAGACACGCGGAGGAAGATATCAAGGAGGGCCGAATCGCGCGCAATGGAGAAGGCCGGATAGTCCTCGCTAACGGGAGTTTCGTGCCGCGGAATCTCCCAGGACTCACCATGCGCGACCGGGTCTTCGAGTGGTATCGCCGCTACCCTCTTGCGCAAGGTACTGCGCCAGCTGCGCCCGCGGCCCAGATGGTCTTGCAGGTTGTCCCAAGCGCCCCTATCGATGTCTCGACGTTCCAGTTATCCACCGACGCGCGCATCGACCAGCTAGAGCGCGAGTTGTATGCGCTACGCGGCAGGCAGGCCTTCGACGGAGTGGAGATCAACAGTCGGCCCCCACGCATCTTGCAGCGGCGACCACAGGCAGCACAGGGTCCTGCGCCCCCAGTCTACCCGGACACCGTCGGAGGGGACGCGGCGCGCGCGGTACGAGCAGCGCGCGAGGCAGCAGCGGCGGAGGCACCGGTACGTGATCCTCCCCCACACCAGCCTGCTCCGGCGGCTGCGCGTGCACCACCTGCGCCGGAACCGTCGCGCGAACACCCCTTTGCAAAGGCACGCGATGCCACCTATGCGCCGCCGCGCGTCCGTAACTTTGGCGCGCCCCCGGTTCCGCCCAAGGATAAGGACACGGCCTACAAGACCCAGGTGCCCGTCTATCGCGCGAGCTTCGCCGAGGACATCTTCGAGCGCTCTATGAAGGCCCCAGTGCTTACGCTCACGCCAGAGGAACTACTCTCTATCTCACCCGAGGTCCGAGCGAAGTATCGCGAGGCGGTGACCCCGAAGCGCGTAGCTACCGACCCGCGCGCGCAAGTCGAGGCGCGCGCACCTGGCGAGTCACGCAGCCCGGACGACACACGTGTAATGGCTATGGCGGCCTGCACGACGATCGACGAGGTCCTCGAGAGCTATACCGACGACCCAGCGCTCTTCTCATGCAGTGGCGAGCCCCTCCTACCTGAAGGTGTGGTGGTCCCTGATCCCTACGAGGTCTACCTGAAGCGGCTCGAGCCGGGCAGCGATCCCGACATTCTCACTGTGGCTAAGGAGTCCCATGCGCTGCGCTCCATCGTCGGTCTGGTCGACAACAAGGAGTTCGTCGAAGCAATCATCGACCCAGGCTCGCAGATCGTTGCAATGTCTGAGGACGTCTGTCATGCCCTGCGACTGGCCTACGACCCCACCATCGTGCTCAATATGCAGTCAGCCAACGGCGATGTGGACCGCTCCCTTGGGCTAGTGCGAAACGTCCCCTTTGCGATCGCGGACATCGTCCTCTACCTCCAGGTGCACGTCATCCGGCACCGGCATACGACATTCTTCTGGGCCGTCCCTTCGATGTCCTAACCAAGAGCATCGTCAAGAATTTCACCAACGAGGAGCAGACGCTGACCATTGTGTGCCCTAACACCGGCGCGACCGCGACGGTGCCCACCATTGCGCGCGGGCGCGCGCGTTTTCGCGCCTCCGACGCAGGACACCCTCTCGGACAGCCAGCCCTTGCTTGAGACTGCCGATGGCAACATCGCGTGCGTGATCACTGTGGAAAATGGTGTACCGCGCATCACCTCGTATACCCCGAACCCCGACCCATCTTTGACTCCGGCCGCGCTCTATTTCACTGCCTGCGACACACTACCTGTAGAGGTGCTCGCGTGTCTCGACAAAATTGAAAAGCCACATGAAGACGCAGCACGCGCACCCCCAGCTTCCACCAGATTGCAAAAACCCCATGTCGACGCCTACAGCGCACGCCCCATTCCAGGTTCCGTCTTGTCTCATCCCGTTTCTCCTCTCCAGTCTGCGCCTCGTTCTCATCTTGGGCGCACGTCTGGCCCCAAATATCTGCGATCTGTCTTCGCTCAGCAGGGCGCAACCCCAGCTACCGATACCCCAGCGCGCGGTCACAACACCGCGCGCGTCCACGAAAAAGCGCACGCGACTGCGCGCACACATAGCGCACCCCCTATCATTCCGTCGCGCGATCCCGCACGCGCGCAAACACCGAGTACGCTGGCCAACACCGGCGTGTCGACCGAGTCGTACATTTCGGCCAAGAAGAAATACAAGCCCGTCGCGCGCAAGGTCAGACCAGTCCTCGGCACGGCGCCCGAGTCCTTTCGCATTGAGCGCAACATCACCGGCGACCCACTCGCGTCAATGCCCGAGCTCAGCGCGCGCCCACCACCGTTCGTTCCAACAGGTCGCTACACGCAGGCGCGCATGGAGGCAGTGGACAAGGCGCATGGCGACGGCTTCCTCTGGCCAGAAGAGCAGAAGCTCTTGCACCACTTCTTCAGCCAGCAGAATGAGGCCTTCGCGTGGAACGACGACGAGCGTGGGTGCTTCAAGCCCGAGTTCTTCCCTCCTGTGGAGTTTCCGGTGGTCCCGCACACGCCTTGGGTCGAGCGCAACATCCCTATACCCCCAGGGCTCTACAACGAAGTCTGCGACATCATCAAAAAGAAGATCGCGGCGGGCGTGTATGAGCCCTCCAATTCTTCCTATCGCTCGCGCTGGTTTTGTGTTCTCAAGAAGGACAAGCACTCGCTCCGCCTTGTCCACAGCCTCGAGCCACTCAACAAGGTCACCATCCAGCATAGCGGAGTCCCGCCCACACCAGACCACCTTGCAGAACAATTCGGAGGACGGCCGTGCGGTTCGATCTTCGATCTCTATGTGGGCTATGACGAGCGGCTCATCTCCGTGAACTCGCGCGACCTTACTACCTTCCAGACTCCTTTCGGCGCGCTGCGCCATCGGACCCTCCCTATGGGGTGGTGTAATTCGGTGCCCATCTTCCACGACGACGTCACATATATCCTGCGCCTCGAAATCCCCCATCTCACAATCCCGTACATTGACGACGTCCCAGTCAAAGGGCCAGCAACAGATTACAGGCGCGCGAATGGCAGCTACGAGACCATCAGTGCAAACCCGGGCATCCGTCGCTTTGTGTGGGAGCACTTCCAGGACGTCAATCGCATAACACAGCGCATGAAGTACGCGGGCGGCACCTTCTCCGGGACCAAGTCAATGGTGTGCCGGCGAGAAATCATGGTCGTCGGACATCGTTGCACGCCGGAGGGGAGGCTCCCCGAAGAGTCGCGCGTCGAGATCGTGAAGAACTGGGGCCCTTGCAAGGATCTCTCCGAAGTGCGCGCGTTCCTAGGCACGATCGGCGTCGCGCGCATCTTTATCCGCAACTTCGCGCAGCGCGCGCACGCACTGGTCCACCTCACGCGCAAGGACGTCCCCTTTGAGTTCGGCGATGCACAGCGCGCGGCTCAGCGCGACCTCATCGAGGCTCTCCTGGCGTCGCCGGCCTTGCGCGCGCTCAACTATCAGTCGAATGCGCCCGTCATCCTGGCAGTGGACACTTCGTACATTGCGGCGGGCTTTCACCTTTGCCAGTGCGACGAAGAGGACCCTCGGAAGCGTTACTACGCACGCTTTGGTTCAATCACGCTGAACGAGCGCGAGGCGCGATTCTCCCAACCCAAGCTCGAGATCTACGGGCTCTACCGTGCGCTGCGCGCGCTCAAGCTGTATCTCATTGGAGTTCGCAACCTGGTCATCGAAGTCGATGCGCGCTACATCAAAGGGATGCTGAACAACCCCGATATCTCTCCGAGCGCGAGCATCAATCGCTGGATCGTCTCCATCCTCACATTTCACTTCGAGCTAGTGCACGTCCCAGGAACTCTGCATGGGCCGGATGGACTCTCTAGGCGGCCACGGCATCCAGGAGACCCCGAGCCCGTGGATGATGAGGACGCGTTCGATGACTGGATCGACAACTTGCATGGGTTCATCCATCATATTCTTCCCCCTGCGCCTTTACACCGCCGCCGGCGCCTTCGCTACCCCGTTATTTGCGCTAGGCCTCCCAGCACTGGCCGAGGACGGCACAGATTTCAGTGGGGGGGAGGAGCTAGAGCTAGGAACGGAACACACAGCGCACGAAGACAGGACTACATCGCGCGCGCCATCGCGCGCAGGCAGCGCGAACGACCACAACGCGCGCAAAGACAGTGGCAGCGGACACGAGGGCGACGCGCAGGAGCCTCCACCTGAGATCCCAAAGTCCAAGCACACTATCCGCGGCGATGCAAGACTACTGGATGTCAAGGACTGGCTGAGTACTCTCCAGAGACCCCTGGATATCTCGGACGAGGCCTACGCGCGCTTCATCAAGTACGCGCAGCAGTTCTTCCTGCACGACGGACGACTCTGGCGCAAGGATCCTCAGGGCGCGCACAAGTTGGTCATACACTACGAAGGCCGCTACGAGGTACTTCGGGTCGCGCACGACTCCCTAGGTCATCGCGGGCGATACGCGACTCTACAGACCATCGCGGAGCGCTTCTGGTGGCCTACCCTGCGCGACGATGTGACCTGGTTTGTGCGGACCTGCCATCTCTGCCAGATGCGCCAAGTGCGCCAGATTGTCATCCCGCCCACCGTCGCGATGCCAGCAGCCATCTTCGCGCGCATACATATCGACACCATGTTTATGCCAGTTTCAGGCGGATTCAAGCTCATAGTCCAGGCGCGCTGCGCGCTCACAGCCTATGTAGAATGGCGCATGCTGCGCCGCGAGACAGAGAAGACCCTGGCTGACTTCATCTACCAGGACATCCTCTGTCGCTGGGGTGGAGTCATGGAGATCATCACAGACAACGGCGCGGCATTCGTAAAGGCCATGCGCAGAATAGAGCAACAGCATGGAGTCCACCACATCCGTATCAGCGGATACAACTCGCGCGCGAACGGACTCGTTGAGCGTCCTCACTTCGACGTACGCCAGGCCCTGTTCAAGGCAGCGGACGGCGACCAGACCAAGTGGTCCCAGGTCGCGCACTCAGTATTCTGGTCGGAGCGTGTCACTATACGCCGACGCATGGGCTGCTCGCCTTACTTCGCGGTCACCGGCTGTCATCCGATCCTCCCCTTCGACATCTCTGAGGCCACCTACCTCATGCCTGCGCCGCAGGGTCTTATATCTACCACAGAACTCATCGCGCGCAGAGCGATCGCGTTACAACGGCGCACGGAGGACGTCGCGCGACTACAGTCCACAGTCTACAGCGCGCGAATTCGCGCGGCCCAGAAGTTTGAGCGCGATCACCAGCACACGATGAGGGACTTCGACTTCGCGTCCGGTGCGCTGGTTCTGGTGCGACATACCCAGATCGAGAAGTCTCTCAACCGCAAGATGCGCGCGCGGTACACCGGACCAGTCGTGGTCGTGTCGCGCAACCGCGGAGGCGCGTATGTAGTCTGCGAGCTCGACGGCACGGTTTTCCACCGGCCCGTCGGCGCGTTCAGACTCCTCCCATACTTTGCGCGTCAGCACATCGCGCTTCCTCCGAACTTCGCGGACATCTCTGAGAGGCGCTTAGAGGAGCTCGTGAGCTCGGAAGAGGACGGCGCGGAGGACGAAGACACACCGGAGTAGAGGCGCTCGGCAGTAGCGCGCGCGACCACGTTTCCTGACCAAGGGACAAAGTCACGCGGCCCGCCTTCACCTTCTTTCATTATTCAAGACAAACTCTAGTCGTTCATTAGTGGCCCCGGCTGAGCACGGGGCAGGAAAGACTCGTCGCGCGCAGCTACGCGCACATTCAATTCCGCAAGATAATGACCACTAAGTACAGGTGATCGAGCTCAAGAAGGTCTACCTATCTACAAGTCTGGCCAAAGAGGACAAAACATTCTTACTTGCGCGGGGCTGTCCACAGCTCTGGGACCTCATCGTTCGAGGGGTCGGCCAGAATGCGCGCGATATAGTCCGTAAGTAGGTCATCTATGCCGAGCAGCGTCGAGCGCCGCAAGCGCACCACGTGTAGCTCAGCGCGGGCCGCTTCCAACGCCGCGCGCCGACCAGAGGCAAGGTCGGCCGGGTCGCTTGCAGCAGAGAGCGGGTCGTTGGACCGCGAGGACACCGTCCGCGCCGGGGGGAACCCAACCGGCGCGGCAGGAGGTAGGAGGTCCGATGTCGTCAGGGGAGCGGAAACCGTGCGCGCGCTGGCGCGAGCGACGGGGCGAGGACGGGGTGGGGCGCGAGTAACGGCGGCGGGGTGGCAGCCATGCGCGCGGCACGCGCTGTGCGCGAGGAGGCCGTCGTCGGGGCTGGGGGCGCAGGCGCAAGGATGGCCGCGGTGGCGATAGTGGCAGCGGTCTCCTGCCCCTTCTTGTGGCGCGGTGTCGAAGGCTGTGAGGGCGCGGCAACGAAGCCGACCGGGGGCGGCCCTTTGAAGGTCGCGCTGGCGACGTGGCCGGCCGAATCGGTGACAATGCGAGCTGGACCGAGAGAAATCAGCAGTAAGGCGGGGCACGGCGGCAAGTGTACTCACCGCGCTCGAAGCCCTGCTGGTCGTACCAGGATGCGTATGGCGCGTCGCCCTGCGCGACACACCTCTGGCGACGGCGCGCGCACCGATGGCACTTGGAGGCACCCTCGCCCAGGACGCATAACAGAGCCGACTTGCGGCAGTTCTCACACCGCGTGTGTTGCTGGAGCGAGGAGAGCTGTAGAGTGGGGGTACACGCGTAAAGAGGAGGCGAACTTACCCTCCAGTGCTTTCCCAACACCGGCTCTGTGGCCTGAGCGGCGCGCGGGGACCATCATTTTGGCCCTCTTCTTCTTGGGAGGGGCGGGGATGCGTCGCGCGAGGTCTGAGGGCCCGGGTTGAGGTCGCGCCAGTCCGGTTCCTCCTCATCGGACTCCTCCACCGGCTCGTCGGACTCCTCTATCGGCCCGCCCACCTCGGACTCGGATTCTTCAGCGTCGTCGCGCTCCACATCGGCCGAAGGGCTGCGGGCGTGCTTGCGGAGAGCGCGGGGGCCGTGGGTCTCAATTACGACCGACGGGACGCTCACGCGCGACCGGGCGCTGCGCGTGGAATGCGAGGGAGTGGTGGGGGGTGGCGTCACATCGTCGGCGGCGATAGTTTCAAGGGCGGCCCCGAAGGGGTCCGATTCCTCGTCCTCTTCGGCGAGCGCGGCGGCGGCAGCGCGTCCGCGCGCGGCGAGGATCTGTCCACGCGCCCATACCGGCCAATCCGTCTCGAGCATCGGGAGGTAGCCCTCCACGACATTCCAGACGGCATCGG